>KE747841.1:138693-177111 GCA_000465215.2 Pyrenophora seminiperda CCB06
TGCCGTGATCCATGGTCTGTATTTCAGCTGCCGGAGGGGAGCGGCGAGACGCTTACGTCGTTTGAAGACGCCATGGCACCGCGTTACGACGGCTTCTTCGACACGTTTCCCCGTGTCTCCTTTCAAGAGTGTTTGCAGGTCCAGTCCGCCATCAACGAAGCTCCTTTTTACCCGGCGCTGTCGTCGTCCGCTAATGGTACTGGGACTGAGGAGGGTCTGGGACGCGCGTTTCGCGACCAGACGGATCATTTTGTTATTACGGAAGATACGCTTGCTATTACGGACGGGTCTTTCTACGGCGATCAGGCGCAGGGGAATGCCGAGCTAGAGGAATTATATGCAAATGCGAGGGATTTGACGGACGGGGAGTTGGGTGTGGGGAAGGGGAATGTGGGTAGGAGATGGGATGCTGGTGATGTTCCTGATTTGGGACGATATGGGTGGGATTAAAGAAGTCCGCTCGGTCGCACTTCATGAAAGATGCCACCGTGGCCACTACCCTGACTCGAAAAGCAGTAAAAACCTGGCTCTCAGGGAACTAGAATCGCCGGACAACTACCACGTCTGATTCAAAGCCATGAAAACTGTCTACGACTACCCCCGACGGCTCTACGATAGCAGTTTCTTGCAAATGTACAAATGCCAAAGTTCTTACAGTCACCGAGGGGTAGAATCGGACGTGGTGGATTTGGGCGTGACTGTAGTTGTCCGGCTATTCTAGTTCCTAGAGAGCCGCTGTTATATGTATATCATGTGATGTAGGCGCCAGGGCGGAAATGACGCTAGGGCCGACATCATGTGACGAGGCCCTTGCAGGATCAGAAAGCTGAGCCACACCGCCACCCGCGGCCATGGTGGGGCTGAAACCATGTGGCTTGGCCCGCCCCATCCTCATCTGGCAACTTCTAGCGCTAGCGGCGCTTGCGACTTGACTTCACTGGACACGTTCATTGTGGTTGCCTTTACAAGACACATTACAACAGGACTTTTCGTGCCTCGGACTGAGTTCGGTACAACAAGACCCTCTGGACACGTTCACGTTGGTTGCTGTTGCCTCCTACAAGGGCTCATCGCTATTGCCTCCTACGAGAACCTATCGCTGTTGCCTCCTACAAGTACCATATAAACTTCACCAAACATGTTCAACCGACAACCACAACGGCCCCCGCAACAACAGCCTCCACCACAGCGAGGTCCGGATACGAGAATGGGAGGCTACGACGCCCCGCCTGCACAACGCATGCCTGCGAGAGGGCCGCCGGGAGGAGGCGGAGGGCCTGCAAGACAGTTGCGGCCCATCAAGAGCCCGGGAGGCAATGCCTATGCCTTTGGCAACATGTATGTGCCGCATACCGCTACAGTGCCGCAGACAGCTACAATCACCTTGTTATTCCCTTTCTGACAAACGCAGTGTCGCAGTCTCTCCTCAAGATTTCCAACCGACGCCCGACGGTTCTGACATCTACATAATGGTCAACGGCAACTACGCTCTCTCTGCACGACCTACACAAGGCTGTCAACCTGGCGAAATTGGCCTTACCGATGCGCAACGAACATGGGCAGGTATCTCACTTGGGCCCCAGGAGGTTGTCACTGTATCACAATACGACCCCTTCAGTCGCGGCGGCAAGTCCTATCTAGGCTCTATCGACGTGGAAGTGGGATTTGCGGCAAGGAAGACAACGGAAACGCCGTACGATCAAGACGAGCTAGCAACTCTGTTCAAGAAGAGCTTCGAAAACCAATTGTTGGCACCAGGTCAACAACTCCTCCTCGACGTAAAGAATATACCGCTCAGGATGGGGATACGAACTGTGACCCTCGCAGATCTATCTATGGAAAAAGAAGAGACTGATGCGCAAGCCATTACCGACCCACGTGCTCGTGGTATCCTCACAAGGCATACCCAGGTTGACTTCTTCAAGGACGCTAGGACAGACATCAAATTAAAGGCATCCGCGAGACGGGCAGCTGCAAACTCTATTATTCAGCCAGGGTTTAAGTTTGAGGATATGGGTATCGGTGGCTTGGATACCGAATTCGCTGCCATCTTTCGCCGAGCTTTCGCATCCCGCATCTTTCCCCCGGGTGTCATAGAGCGGTTGGGTATCGAGCACGTACGCGGAATGCTTTTGTACGGTCCCCCTGGTACCGGTAAAACTTTGATTGCCAGACAAATTGGAAAGATGCTCAACGCCCGTGAGCCCAAGGTCATCAACGGCCCAGAAGTGTTGAACAAATACGTCGGAGCGTCGGAGGAGAACATCCGTAAGATGTTTGCAGACGCGGAAAAAGAGCAAAAAGAAAAGGGCGATGAGAGTGGTCTTCACATTATCATCTTTGACGAACTTGATGCAGTGTGCAAGCAAAGAGGCTCTGGTGCTGGCGGCGGCACTGGTGTAGGAGACAGCGTTGTCAACCAGCTGCTATCTAAGCTGGATGGTGTTGAAGCATTAAACAACATTTTGCTCATTGGCATGACCAACCGTATGGACATGATCGATGAGGCTCTGCTGCGTCCCGGCCGCCTCGAGGTTCATCTGGAGATTTCCCTTCCCGACGAATCGGGTCGCGCCCAGATTCTCAAGATCCACACCACCAAGATGCGCAAGAACGACGTCCTTGAGCCAGACGTCAGCGTGGAAGAGCTTGCGAAACTCACAAAGAACTTCTCAGGAGCTGAACTTAATGGATTGGTCAAGGCGGCAACATCATATGCCTTTGGTCGACATCTTCAGGGTGGTACCACGGTCAAAGCAAACGTCGAGGAGATCAAAGTCAAGCGCGTAGACTTCCTGGCCGCTCTTGACGACGTTAAGCCGCTCTTTGGTGTTGCTGAGGAGGAACTTGGTAAGAGGTTTCAACGAGGCATCATTCAATTTTCGTCTGGTATCAAGGAAATACTGGAAGATGGACGGCTGTACACCAACCAAGTCAGGAAATCAGACTCGACTCCGCTCATGTCCGTTGCTTTGCATGGGCCACCCGGCTCCGGAAAAACTGCCTTGGCTGCAAAGATGGCGATAGATTCGGGGTTTCCGTTTATTAAACTGATTTCTGCTGAGGATATGGTCGGCTATGGCGAGATGCAAAAGGTCCAACAGCTCGACAAGACGTTCCGGGACGCGTACAAGAGTCCCTTGAGCGTCATCGTGATTGATTCGATTGAGTTGTTGTTGGATTGGGTGCCGATTGGCCCTAGGTTCAGCAATAGCGTCTTGCAAGCGCTCAAGGTGCTAGTTAACAAGCAGCCACCCAAGGTACGTTGACAGTTAGCCAGATGGCCCGCATTGCAGACAAAATCGTCACAGCAGCTAACCCAACTCTTACTCTACAGGATCGCCGCCTACTCATCTTCGTAACAACCACCGAACGCTCGGTCCTCAGGGAACTCGGCCTCTTTGCCCGATTCGATGACGAAATCGCCGTTCCCAACGTCAACACGCAGGCCGAACTTGCTAATGTGCTGCGCGAATCGGGCGTCTTTTCCGACCACGATCAGCAGCGCGCAATCAGCGAGATTGCAGACGTTACGGGCAGCACCGAGGTTGGCGTGGGCATCAAGAGGATCCTTACGATTATTGAGACGGCCAAGCAAGACCAGGATGTTCCTGGACGCTTTGCTAGCCTCATGTCAGGCGCTATTGCTGTGAACAGGGGAATGCCGTAGTCTCCGGGGGGCGGTAATGATAGTATGTAGCTGTACAGTCGTCACTCCGCAAAGGTTTTCGGAACACTAACATGTCTGCCCACAACTTCAATACCAAGTAGATCAGTCAAAACATTAGATGATCGATTTTTTTTGGATGAACTGAAGCGCACGTGATTAGTATTTAGTGTAGTAAACCTCGCGCTTTTCGCACTGCGCCTAGGCGTTGTTCACTTCGGGTGTTGAAGTTTGGTGGTGGGTGTGGTGATGGTGCGCTCGGCTAAAACAGAGCCGAAAACTTAAGCGTTAGTTAGTACTGTATGTATCCGTATGTACGTAGTAGGCACGTAATTACCTACCTTACCTATCCCACCCTATCCCACCCACATACACACACACAACACTACTATCCTACCCTATCCCCAACTGCACTGCACTGCACTGTACTGCCCGCCCTGCACTGCACTACACACCCTTCCCCCCACCCCTTCTCCTCCACCCATCTATCAACCTACCAAACCCAATCCACCCGAACACCACCACCACACAATTCCACACTGTGACTTGGACTTATACGAAAGAGAATTCCCATGGCCCCATTGTCGTGATATTGTGCCCGTGCTATGTACCGGTATTCCCCTATCCCACCATCCCACCATCCCTCTCCTCCGGTACCGGTACCCCAGTACCCCAGTACCCCAGTACCAAGTACCCAGTACCGAACCCCTACCTACCGTACCGTCGCGACTCGCGTCGCACTTGGGCCTCTCTGCTTCCGACTGCTAGGTATACTTCTCTTAACACCTGCACAGTGCACACAAACACCCACACACTTACACACGTACGTACGTACACAAGCGACGAACACAAAGGCGGTATGGAGGCGCGGGTTGTATGTGTGTGGGTGTGTGGGGTGTGGGGATCGCACAACATACTTCCAACAAAACAAACAAACAAAACCCATCCTATTTCCATGGCCCTTGACAAAACCTGCGCATCCCCCCCTGTGGGATAATATGCGGGCGTTACCGGTAAGCGTGGCACGACATTAGTTACAGTACGCGATGTTTGCATAGTTTGTTCATGTTGTGTCTCCATTCCACCGAGTGTGTTCGTGCATGAGAGGAGTAAGTACCGTAGTTTGCGTTTCACTACCTTGGCCACTGGTTCACTCTCGCTACACCTAAGCTAACAGGAGGACAGGAAACGATGGCTGTGTTGGTGTGTGTTGGAGAGAGAGACAGGAGGCGCGTAGGCGTAGGCGTAGCCTTCTTTTCGCTTAGCGCTAATGTGGTGCAAGTGTACTTGTACCGGTACTGTACCGTTTGCTGCTGTGTATGTGTGTGTGTCGTTTCTTTGCATGTCTTGCGTTTCCCGAGTCGGTGCGGATCGGAGCATTTTCAAGGGGGATGGTTATCTGCGTTTTTTTTTCTTTTGTGTGTGTGTTGCGCAGCAGTCGATCGTGGGAGGGCTGGGGGAGAGACATGGGGAAGCGTGATCGGAGAGGGGTGTGGAAGTGAAAGTGGGGGGGGGGGTAAGGTGTCGTGTGGGGGTCATGTGATGTGCATGGTTGTTCATGTCGTCACAGGCAGACGAGGGGGGGCATGATGGTTAGTATGTTTAAGGGCGTGATCACGTGTATGTGTAGGGGCGTGATCACGTTGGCTCTTTTCTTTGGAGGGAAACCACGCGGCAGATGAGTTAAAATGGAAATATTGACATTTGTATGTACTTGTGATTGGGCGCAAGGCTGAGTGGGCCTGTCCCTCACGTTAGGCCGTTTACATCAACATATGAGTTGAAAAAAGAAAGAACGAGGGAAAAGCAATCCAGAAAGGGCGATTCCCGTGACTGACACCAGGCCAGATCTGGAAAACAGCCCTGCCATCAATGACGCCAAGCCAAAATAAGAGTCCGGTTTCCCAAACCAAAGGAGACGAAAGAAAGTAGCTTTCCCCAGCTTCGTCCCTGAGAACCGTCGCTACGGCATCATGCCCCATTCGCCCCCCTCGTTCCCAGACGAATGAGCTTGCGTACCAACTCGTCCGCGACGCCTACGCATGCCAGATCGATCTGTCAGGAACCACGCCAGCTACCCGCGCCGTTCCAGCCCCATATAGGCCTTTAAAAGCCGCTATTCGCTCGCTAGCTATCAACAAGCGCGTAGCACTTGCATCAAGCGGCGGGCCGAACCGCGTCACATTTCTCGAATGAACTGGCGTGTGTGGGACGCTAAAAGCAGCGAGGGGAGCCGTCTGCGCCGAGAGTGGAGCGGAGTGGAGCGGAGTTTTTCAACCACACTTCTCCATGCCAACTCTGAAATCGATTTGGAAAAAGACAGATACCGAAGAAGATAGATATTGTAGAGAAAACAGCGAATTGGGAGTACAAGGGAATCATAAAAGCGACAGAAGTTCCTCCCAGAATTTGACAAGACCGAAAAGTTTTTATGTGTGTTATCATCAACAGTGCCGTGAGGCAGATTAGTAGGAATTTGGAGGAGAGCACTAGTAGTCGACTGGTGCTGGGAATCGTCCCTGGGCGGTGCGGAATTGCTCGGGGTATTTGCGTGCGGCTCGGTCATTGAGGGAGCTACCAGAAACTGTCAGCTTTTGCTCTTTCCAAATTTGGCAACTAGAGTAAAAACTCACTCTACACGCTTCTGTGTCCATTGCAAATCTTTCTGAACTTCCTTTGCGGCTTTCATGCCATCTGCAAAGTTCATACGCGCGCCCGCCAGTCGTCGCTGAGCGAGTTGTTGCAATTCGAGAAGTTCACGATGCTTGGCATTTAGCTCACCGGATCTGTAAATCGGGTTAGCTTACCCGTCTATTACAATTGCAGGGATGGGGCTTTACAACGTACGTCTGTGCTTGCTTCGCTAGGCTGCGATCTAGTGGCATTGTGTTGAATGAGCCATTTACTCGGCTACCCATGTACTCAAGAAGGTCCACGCTGGCGGCGCCGCTAGTCGATTCGTAATCGCTTGCACTACCGGCATAATTGCTGGAAGTCGCTGAAGGCTCGTAAGACGGCACACCAGAGGTTGTTGTGCTATCTGGAGCTTCCGGTGGTGATGCTGACACGCGTCCGAAACCATGCTGCTGGGGCGGGTAGTAGAAGCCAGGCTTCTGTGGCATGTTGATGGGGTAGGAGGACTGGGGGTAGTGGTAGAAGGAGTGTGTAGAAGCCATTTTGAGTATCGTTCAAGTTGTTTGGTAGGTAGTGTGGAAGGTGGTGACTGATTGGTGCAAAGGTAAGTGGTGTGATGATGTGAATAGTCAAGGCGAGTAAAACCAAAGGCTCAAGTCGAGATTGTTGTAGTTGGTATTGTAATTGCAGCGATGAGGATAAGCAGAATAGAAAGAAAAAGCGCAACAAGTGTATCAACGCCCCTTTTTATATCTTTCTCTGGTCAGCATACCAGGAGCATGCTGGTCCACGGGGGCATGGCTTTGACCCCTTCATGCCGACTCATGTCCGTAACCCCGCCTAGGTGGTGATAAAGCTGCATAGACTTGGATCCACTGAGGTCTGCTTCCGCTAGACCCGGCCTCAAAAGCGTCATAAAGACTGGGCTGGAAGAGTGTGCTCGCCCGTGGGCGGCAGGCGATGCACGATGCCTCGGGGCAACACTGAATGCTCACGAATCCAATTGGCCGCTCTTGGAAACTAGCGGAAAAGGGCCTCAGCTCGTATCAGCACACAAGGTTTGACGGGGCGAATTGGCGTGCAATGGCAAAAGGTTGCGAGTGTGGAAGCAGTGCCGGCCATCAACGGCACCAGTGCATGGCTAAGGCAGCGAAACATGGTAAGCGCAGCAGACGCGAACGCCAATGTCATGTAAAAGCAGCGGCGGTGGAGATCTGTACATGCATGGGTGGTTGCCGACGGAGGTGCTAAGTGTTGTCAAATTGATGCGTTGGCTCGACAGATGGCGACGCCTGGGAAGCATGCAATCTGGGGCGGGATGCGGAGGAAGCTACAGTGCATGCCACCAGTGGCGGAATATGTTTGCACGCGCTGTCGAGAGGCAGATTGCGCGCGCAGACTTGCAGCACAAGGGGAGGACGGCGTTTGGTGGCATTGAACGGCCGTGGTCATGGTCATGGTCAAGGGCATGGTCGTGTGGTCATGGTCGCGATCAAGGAAGGACGTTTAGGAATTATTCGGACCCAGCAGAGCCCCGCCTGCTCGAGCGCTGCCCCTCAATCTCCATTGGGCCAATTGGGTTTAACTGGGTTAACTGGGCCAACTGGGCCCCATGCGTCATCCTGGCCGGACTGCACCACTGGCAAAAAAATCAGCAACATCAGTAGGCCGGTTTCGCAGCCATTGGCCCTGCACGCGAATACAACGCCTTAGTGGCCTTGGTGGCCTTTTCTACGCCATATTCCTTGGCGCTTGATGCCTGAAGCCGATGGTGCATCCTGGCTCCGCGTAACCTCGCACGACACCTCACTCGCGCCCGCGCAGTAGCAGACGTGCCAATTGCACCTCCACCACAATCTAACCACAACCGCTGCTGCAGTGGCGGTGAGGAATTGCGTCTTAGCTCGCTGCTGGTGTGTGCAGGTCATCATCACCTTCGCCATGCGCCCAACGGCCTCGCATGTATTGACTATTGATTGATCCTCGCGTGCAGGTATGTATGTAGGTACCTACTGGCTGTACGGAGGGCCGACCCCCAACGCTCTTGCGGCTATGTTGTGGTGCCCCGTCGCATTGCGTCGCAGCGTCGTTCCGCTGGTCTTGCTTGATTATGCTGTCATCCGAGACTGCATCGTGTACGCAATAGCCTCGCCGGCCATTGGACCCTCCGAGGCGACCGTCGCTTCACGTGGCGTCATGTAGAGGCCATGGTAAGCTTGTGCCCATCAAAGCCGTTACATTGGCGTCCCGATGGCGCTATACAGGCCGATCCAGTGTCACAACTGTCAAAGACAGCCATGTGAGCTGCGCGTGGAAGCTATGGCCGAGCTACTGTTGCACACGAGCCCGGTATTGCCTTCAGCCCGATATTTCCAGAGACCGGCCTCACGCCAACACAGCCATTCTCTCATGTACAATCTTCCGAGCCACTCCCACGCAGGAACTATGCGCCGAACCAGCTATGCAGTCTCGGTAGCACTGCGCCACTGAACCGGACGCACTGCTGGGATTGCGTTGGCGAGGGGCTACGCATCCTTCGGCCTCCACTAGGTACAGGTTGATGTATGACACTTTGGCGATCGTATTGATGCTTGTGGGGCATGCACTCGCCTAACTGTGCTGCATATGGATAAGGTCACTTCTGACAGCGGGAGCCACTAAAAGCCTGGGGAAAGGGCAGAAGCTTGTCTTCTCGGAGAATTCATCACTTCCGAGCATGCATCTCTCGGCACAGCAGCATCTGCTGTTAGCCGCCTTCTCTTTGAGTCATTCATAGCTCCGATTTGCTAGTTCCATGAGAGACAGCCTTGAGATAGCCTTGATTTCTTGTTCTCCCCGAATGCCGCCCCCCATGCTGCAGGTACCACGAAGAGCTGTTCGCCCACCATGTAGTCTCCGAAACCGGGATCACGGATCTGCTTGTATGGTGCCACTACTTATGTCGGCCCACTGCTGACCAAAGGCCGGCGCGTGAGTGCATCAAACTTGACCGCCAGTAGACCAGTAGCTATTTTCGTGTTTTGGCGGGGTTTCGCCATCACTTGGCCTGCAAGCAAGTAAGCTACGAACCATTACAGAATGGGTCTGTAACTCACACCATTAACTACTCTTCTTGGTGAGCTTTGCCCACGGGTCCTCGACGAAGGTCGGTTGGAAGTAGGCAGTGTCCCCGCTTTCAGTTCGAACACCGTGCCGCAGCGCGTTCAGCTCAGCTCTTGAAATGGCGGGGCCGCCGAATGATACCATCTCCATGGTAGCCTGCTCGCTAGGAGCTGGTGGAGTAGCAGTGGCCTGGGTACCAGGGGGCTTGTCAGGAAGACTCTGACCACGCGCTAGGAAGCTGGCAAGACCTGAACCTGCCGCCTGGGTCTTCCGTGATCCAACATGCGCATCACTTTGAGCCAAGGCTGCCCGGTGCACATGTCTCTCAGCATCTCCCTCGTCGGTGCCTGCTGCCTTGTTCATTCTTGCCCCCAGCATGGTCGAGTTTGCGCCACTTGCGTCGGCTTTTGCTTTTGGTGAGTTTGTCTTGTCGAATTTTCGCTTCTTGGTGCCGCCAAACGACGCAAAGCCCATGGCCGCGGCAATATCAGCATCCTCTTCTTGGTCCATATTTGGTGCGTTTCCGTTGTCGTAGAATCACGTTGACGTCGCGTCGCGAAGTAGGAGGGAGCGCCTGACTGACCAGTGAGGTTACACAAGATGACGCTAGAGGCCGATGGAGCCAATCGGAGTTGGGCAGTCTCCTTCAGCGGGCCTCGCCTTCACGCCTCGGCCGTGACATGCATTTTGCAGCTGTGTTCCCTTGGCCGATTGCAGGAATAGCGGTATTAGCATCTATGTTGTTCAGATCGGTTGCAAAGTCATGCACAGATCATGACAGATGCTAGATACCGGTGACACGCGTGTGGCTGGCGCTGTCTTAGCGCCGATCAGCGTCATCGCGTTGGCATCTGGGCGTCTGCAGGGTTGAGTACATGCTTCGGCCAGGAACGCTTGCACAGCGCAATCCTTCCTGTTTGCCTCTGCGAATGTCTCGGGTGCTCCATCGCAGCACCCCACATCGGCAACGATGACGACGCCCACGATGAGTAACGAGTCTGCGCAGACGCGGACCGATCGCCGCTTTCTGCGGCCCAATGTAAGTCGCGTCTTTGGAAAGGTGAAAGGAACGGAAAGCTTACATCAAGCTACAGCTACGGTCAGCGACCATGATCCAGCCGAAGACTGGCGAACGCGTCAAGAAGGCCTTCACCCTGCGTAGAAACCAACGCCGCCCCCACGAGTCGTCCGAATTCCTACTTGCGCCCGGCCACTTCGATCCTGCGCGGCACCGAGAGATGGGACGGGTGGAGTGGTTCGGAGAGATGCTCAAGTACCAGCTACGGCAAGGCTACGTATACGCGACGAGCCCCACTGGTATCGGTATACTGAAATGCTCACTGGCCTATGTACTCGGCTCCTTGGCCACCTTTGTCCCAATGATAGCCGCACTGCTGGGCAGGAACGATGGCAAGCACATAGTCGCGACCATCACAGTCTACTTCCACCCCGCGCGATCAGCGGGTAGTATGCTCGAGGCTGTCATGCTCGCATTTGCTGCTTTCTCTTATGCCGCTTTCGTCTCCTTCTCCAGCATGGCCGTGTCTGCTTACTTTGGAAATCACCACCATCTGATCATTGGGCATGTGATAGTGCTCATTGTCTTCTGTGGAGGGGGTTTAGGCCTTGTAGGCTGGACAAAACACAAGCTGGGCAACCCCCTAGTCAACGTGGCCTGCTCGCTAACCTCTCTCGCTCTCATTACAATCCTGACCAAGGAAGGAGCTGTTCAAGCTGCCAAGTTTTCGTACGTCAAAGTCTGGCAGGTACTGAAGATGATCATCATGGGCTGTTCCGCATCCGCCCTCGTGTCACTCCTGGTAAAGCCAACTTCGGCACGCAGAGAGTTTCGCGATACCTTCATTCAATCTACCGATGCCATGGCGGAGATGCTGAACGGAATCACGCTCAGCTTTCTTTCTGGTGCCGAAGAAGATGTCAAGAGTGACTCGTTTGTCAAAGCCTCGACGCAGAGCCAGACAACATTCAAGACACTTGTGAAGAACCTTGGGGAAGCAAAGTTCGAGCATTACGCCTTGGGTACTGAGGAAGAGTACAAGATCAACTCTAAGCTGGTCAAATGTCTCGAAAAGCTGATACAGAGCATTGGTGGATTGCGCAGTGCCGCCGAGACACAGTTCACGCTCCTTGCGCAGTCAGAGCCCAGCAGGACCTCGAATGTGCCCATGCCTGCTAATGATACAATGACTTCTTCAATATTCTCAGAATATAACATGTCACAAAGCCCACCTCACATGCTTTCCCCCAGTCTCAGTCATACGGAGAGACGGAGTAGTATCCTAGCCTCCATCGATGAACTACCCGAAACTTATCTTGAAGCATCAGCATTGCCCTCGGCCGCTGAATCTGATGATGAGTCCACTCTGGCGAGAAACAAATCAGAAAGAGTTTCGAGTTTATTGCAGTCGAACCTGACTCCCGCGGATATGTTTTCCGTCTTCATTGCGCACTTGGGACCACCCATGGTAAGTTTGAAAAAGTCACGCTGATCTATTCTACTAACCCCAGCAGAAATCTCTTGCATACACCCTTCGCGAAGTCTTGTCTGAGTTACCATTTGGACCGGGCCCAGAGTACAACATGGCTATCAACGAACACTTCCGCCACAGCCTGGTCGACGCGAAAGCCCTGTTTGCAAATGCCCGACGAGATGCTCTCTCAGCTGTCTACAAAAACAAAATACCCACACGAACTAGCTCGGCAGCGGTCGCGGCTGACTTCGAAGAGGTCGCCGCAAGCTGCGGGTACTTTAGTTCGTCTTTGCTTGATTTCGCGGAGGATATGGTGACGTTCCTTGACATTCTCGAAGAGTTGAAAACGAATGTCAACCGCCACCCGCGAAGGAGGACCTACAGCTGGCTAAAGTTCTGGCAACGCGGGCGCAAGAAGAATCAATCTAGTGATAACTCGGAAGAAGCCAGTCTAAGTGACGAGATCGATGACCACGCACGAGGGGACTCACGCGAAATTCACAATCCCATCTACCGCAAGTCGACCCGTGGAGATCCGTATAAGCCAGAGGCCGAGCAGCCATTATCATATCGCATCTGGACGTCATTGGCGATCTTTAGAAGAGACGACCTCAAATATGCTGTCAAGGTTGGCATTGGTGCAGTCCTCTACGCCATGTGGTCCTTCATCCAGCCAACAAGAGACTTCTATGGTCACTGGCGCGGCGAGTGGGGTCTGTTGTCATACATGTTGGTGTGCTCCATGACGATCGGTGCCTCCAATACCACAGGGTTCCAGCGATTTGCCGGTACCTGTTTGGGCGCTCTGTTGGCCATTGCCGCATGGATTGCGGCTGATGAACATGCTTTTGTTTTGGGATTCTTCGGTTGGGTCATTTCGCTCTTCTGCTTCTACATTATTGTCGGTCAGGGCAAGGGACCTATGGGTCGCTTCATCTTACTAACGTACAACCTTTCTGCGCTTTACGCGTACTCGCTTTCCGTCAAGGACGACGAAGACGACGATGATGAAGGTGGCATCTCGCCCGAGATTTGGGAGATTGTTCTTCACCGTGTGGTTGCAGTCATGGCTGGTTGCATATGGGGCATCATCGTAACAAGGGTCATCTGGCCAATCTCGGCGCGTCGCAAAGTCAAAAAGGGTACATCTCTGTTGTGGCTCAAGATGGGCTTGATCTGGAAACGCGGCCCTCTGAAGACGATACTCGAGTCGAATGAAGACTCAATGCGAGCTCGCTCGTACATGTCTGAACGGGAGCAGCTCGAACTTCGACGATTTCTATCCCATCTAGACGCACTGCGTGTAGCAGCGGCTGCAGAGTTTGAACTCAGAGGCCCATTTCCCGATAAGAGCTTCAAGATCATACTTGGTGCGACAAGTCGTATACTGGATAGTTTCCATGCTATGAACGTCGTCATTCTCAAGGATCTGAAAGCATCAGAGGGGGAAAAGGAGGCCTTGAGATACACCAAGAAGGAGTGGACCGAGCTGAGTTGGCGAATTAGTCATTTGTTCTCAGGTAAGCACTACTCACCAAACTACGAATAGGGATATGGGCTAACGGTCGGTAGTCATGGCATCTTCTATGAAGCTAGCTTACCCGCTCAATGACGTGCTACCCAACATTGAGCATACGCGTGATCGACTGTTAGCAAAGGTCTTTGAGTTCCGGCAGAACGGCCTCGGGAAGGTCATTGCCAAGGATGAAGATTACGAGCTGCTGTATGCTTATGGTGAGTCACATTTACATCAGGCTATAATTGAGGATGCGAAACTAACGTTGGGGTAGCATTGGTGACCGCGCAACTAGCGCATGACCTCAACATTATCGGACAGGAAATTGAAAAGCTGTATGGTGTGCTTAGTGAGGACGATTTGAAACTGCAGTAGATACGAATTCACTCTCTGGTAGAAATAATTCATGCTATAACACCTACTATCTACCTTTGAGGACTGATGTGCCTGTTATCCGCTTATTGAGTGCATCCGTCACCACCGACTCTCCGCGGTGCCTCTGGATGTGCCGAAACTAGTTTCTGATGATCATAGATGACTCATGATGAGATCCTCGACACAGGCAGTGACATGTTGGGCTGCGAACAGCCATCTGGTCATCCATTCATCGGCAACGCTACAAGCCAATAAATGCGCATTGTGTGCCACTGGATTTGCAACCGAATGGGGGAAGTGTCATACCGTATTAGCACTAGTTGTGTGCTGAAATAGCTGCGTTGGAGTGTGATGGCATACTGTTTGAGCAATATCGGGGAAAGACAGTTTGTCGGCCACAGACATGTCCGAAGCATTGTGCATCAATGCCGTGCCTTATTTTCCCCATAGTGCAAGGTTGGTGTCGTAAAGCGACTAGTGATCACGTGATGGGCTTGGCGCTTTAGCGACTGCGCACCTGCCGATTTTCGTGCTCTTGCTCTTCACATCGGTAAGTCGACAACCTCACCCACGACCACGGATACAACATCAAAATGTAAGGAAGACCGATTCATACCCTCCAACACGGCTTCGCAAGGCACCCTCGGATGCGCTACAGGCTCGCCGAGTTCGCTGTGATGCCGCCAAAGCACCCGAGACGTGGCGAACCCCTCGCTCAGCGATAGCACCCTCCGTCGCCCACAACCGTCCAAATGATCAAAATGCTGACCCGGGTTGCTCTGTAGGGTCAACCTCCGCACTCAGAAGCGCCTCGCGGCCTCCGTGGTCGGTTGCGGAAAGCGCAAGATCTGGCTCGACCCCAACGAGACCAGCGAAATCGCCAACGCCAACTCCCGCCAGACCGTCCGCAAGCTCGTTCAGGATGGCCTCATCATTCGCAAGCCCGTCACCATGCACTCGCGTGCCCGCGCACGGGAACTGACCGCCGCACGACGAATTGGCCGACACCGTGGCTTCGGTAAGAGGAAGGGTACCAAGGACGCTCGTATGCCAAGGTACGCAACGATGACGCCCACCATCACAATAGGCTTGAAACATGGCCATTGTGCGGTGCAATGGATGATTGGAAGTGTTTGCTGATCCGGGGTTCTATAGCCAAATTGTCTGGATGCGCCGTCTCCGTGTCCTCCGCCGTCTCCTCGTCAAGTACCGTGCCGCCGGCAAGATCGACAAGCACCTCTACCACGAGCTCTACCTCCTGTCCAAGGGTAACACCTTCAAGCACAAGCGCGCTCTCGTTGAACACGTATGTTTGCCCCATGACATCATGACTAATGTCAACCCCGCTCCATGCTCGGCTACTGACATGCATCGCAGATCCACAAGGCCAAGGCTGAGAAGGCCCGCGAGAGGGTCATCAAGGAGGAGATGGATGCCAAGCGTGCGAAGACCAAGGCGGCGAGGGAGAGGAGGCAGGAGCGTGTGCAGCAGAAGCGCATTGCTCAGCTGGGTGACGACGCGGAGTAAGCACATGGCGTGATGAACACCTGGCGTGGGTCTTTTCAAGGTTAAAGGAGGGCGTCACATCTTCCTTTTTATCTGGGCATATGCGGTCATGTTTCATGTAAACGTCTGTGAAGGACTCTTCTCTATGCATAACTCGACCGATCAAGGCTGCTTGCTGCCCCACTCTGATCATCGATGCTATGAGTGTACCAAAAAGGATATGAGCATCGGAACATTAGAAACCAGTAGTCAATCTCGGAGTTGGTCTGCTTCATGATACTTGGACATGTGTATGATTGTGATCGTTCTGATGGGAAATATGTCCTCCTTCCCACTTCCCAGAGTCGATCATATTTACCTACGCTAATGTTGTTTACCCTTCGCCCTCCTTCCTTCCCTCAATAAAGAAATCTCGCTAGAAAGGGGACGCCCATTGTCTGCACGGGGGTATATCAAAAAAAAAGATACCCGAAACAAAAAACGCCCAAAGTATTCAAAAACACGTATGAAAGAAAACTTCCCAGCTTGCCCCAGCTTGGAGAACTTTTCCCAGGTTCCCAAGTTGTCGTCGTGGCTCTGCTAAATCTGCATGTATAGTTAGCACAAATCCACATAAACATTATCAGCTCGTAATCGCAGCAGCAGCAGCAGTGCAGTACAAAAAAAACCCCCAAACTCACCAACTTCAGCGCAGCCCTATGCACATTCCTCGTAAAGTTCAGCATAGCCTTTGCCTTATTATTCCCCCTCTGGAGTCTCCTATACCCCTCTTGGACATGACTAGGCTGAACGGGCTCCCTCGCCTCCTCGGGCGCATCAAACGGACCCCTCTCCCTCTTCCTCTTAAGGCGATTCTGCTCACCCCCATGATTCTTCTTATATAGATCCTCTGCATCCTTGACCTTGAGCGCCTCCTCAGTCAGCGTCTGCACAATCTCAAACGTCAAAAAGCCCAAGATATCGATGATGTCGTCGGAAGGTTTAGAATCCGTGATGAGGCCGAATCCCGCCCATTCCTTGAAGCGCTTGCCCTTGCGGTAGGTGAAGGAAGCTTGGCGGCAGTCGGACCAGTGGACGTATTCCTCACGCGTCATGTTTTTTGTGCGTTCGTCTGCGTTTTTGAGGCGCTGGAGGGTGGCGTAGTTCATTTCCTCTTCTTCTTCGTCTTCGACGTCGTCTTTTTGGGGGGGGAACTCGGTGAAGAAGGATTGCACGTCCCAGACGAGGTCGACTTTTGCGCGCTTGGCTTTCTTGGAGGCATCGACGGGGGCGGCTCCCGGCCCACCGGCTCCGACGACGCCGGCGGCAATGTCTGCGTCGCCTGCTCCCACGTCGGCGCCGGCGTCACCGCCTTTGTCGTCTGAGTCTTTGACGGAGCGGCGGACGTCTTTCCATTGGAGGAAGTGGCGCAGGCGGGAGATTTTGGCGCGGTCGTGGCGGATGAGCATGAAGAGGTCGTCGGTGGAGATTGATTTGGAGCCGCGGCGGGTGGCGAGGGCGGTGCATTCGCGCAGCATGTGCTGGACCTGGTCTTGGACGATGGATTCGATTAGAGTGGTTGTTTCGGGAGAGGGCTCGCCCGTCTCGCCGGACACGAACATCATCTGGGGGATGGTTAGGTGTGTGCCAATATCGCCTGGGAGTAGATCGTCTGGGGGTGGGGAAGCTGTCGGCATTGATAGTGGGGAGGCCATGATGGCGGCCGTTTGTAGTGGGGATTGGGGACAGAGGTTGGAGTCAAGGAAATGGGTTGGTGATGTAGATGATGGGGGCTGTGATATAACCCCATTGCCAGGTAAAGGAGAAAGGGAAAACTGTAGGTGAAGTAGGCGTGGGCCATACTCATACTGCCTTTACCCCATACTGCTTTTACCGACATGTACAACGACGCGGGGGATAACGATTGCAGTGCTCGCATCTGGTCTTCTACAAAAGAAAAAAGCGATAAGATCATTCAAAGAAAAAGACCCGAGGAAACAACAGTTCGCATATCCACAACGTGACCACATGCAGCATGTTGCCCAAACAGGAAAGGGTCCATAGCTACTGTATCGCGTAAATCATGCCCCATATCTCCCTTCTCTTTCTCATTCAGAAGTATCCTAGTAAGCGAAAACAAGCACAGGAAAGAAGAGAAGAAAATGTAAAAAACGAGCCTGACTTACCTGTTGGATCTCGGTCCTGTACTTGGCCATCTTATCCTTGTCTGACATGTTGTCCTACGCTGTCCAGCCACACCTACCTGCAACACTATGATATAAAAGTCGCGTTTTTCTAGTTGGGCCAGATGTTCACAGTAGACATGTAGTAAGACACAAATGGGCGTGCAGGCGTGTGATGAATGGGGGAACAAGAGTCTGGGGGGAGGGCGCTGGGGAATCGCGGGTTTGCGGTCTACTAGCGTGATTCCGCCTGCTGTCTACTAGCGTGATTCCGCCTGCTGGTGGCCGCCGGGCCTGGGACGCTCTTGGACCACGCTTAGCCCTATCCAGCCGGTCCAGTCAATTAGAGACAGCCCCGCCAACTTTTTTGTGGTGATATTCACATCTCAGGACTTGTTTGTTCCCCCCACCAAACCACGAAAAACATTTACTCGACGCGGTAACTTCAACGGAAAAAACATGCTGTATCTTGTGGGTCTTGGCTTGGCGGATGAAAAGGACATCACAGTCAAGGGACTGGAGATTGTAAAAAAGGCCGAGCGCGTCTATCTCGAGGCGTACACGGCGGTGCTGCTAGTGGAGAAGGATGTGCTTGTGAGTTTTATGGTGCCGGATGGGTGAATGACTGTAGGGAGTGGAGAGCCCAGTGCTAATTGTCACGAATAGTAGGAGTCTTTCTATGGCCGTGAAGTCATCATAGCAGACCGTGAAATGGTCGAGTCATCCAGTGACGATATCCTCAAAGATGCGGATAAAGTCGACGTCGCATTCCTCGTAGTAGGAGATCCATTCGGGTATTTTCTACTCCTGCCACTATAAACAGTCTCCAAATGCAATATCTAACAATTGGTTGTTGTATGTAGAGCCACCACACACACCGATCTCGTCCTGCGCGCCCGCGAACTCTCTATACCCACCCGCTCCATACCCAATGCCAGCATCCTGACTTCGATTGGCACTACGGGCCTGCAGCTGTACAACTTCGGACAAACCGTCTCCATGGTCTTCTTCCTTGACAACTGGAAGCCCGCATCCTTCTACGACCGCATCAAGGAAAACGTATCCATTGGCCTGCATACGCTCGTCCTGCTCGACATCAAGGTCAAAGAGCAGAGTCTGGAGAACATGGCGCGCGGACGCAAAATCTACGAGCCGCCAAGGTACATGACAGTGGCACAGTGTGCGCAGCAGATGCTGGAGATTGAAGAAGATGTTAAGAAGGAGGGCGCGTATACTAGGGATAGTCTGGCTGTGGGTGTTGCTAGAGTAGGGGCTGAGGATCAGCAGATTGTGGCGGGCACGTTGGCTCAGCTTTGCGAGGCGGATCTGGGGAAGCCGCTGCATAGTCTGGTGCTATTGGGGAAGCGGACACATGATCTCGAGCGGGACTTTTTACAGGAGTTTGCGGTGGATAAGCAGGTGTTTGGGAAGGTGTGGAGGAGAGACTACGAGGGTAAGGTGTAAATGGGCGGCTCGAGGAATTGTTGAATTGGGGTTTTACATGGTTTGTTCATCGTCCATGCAGTCGGTAGCCAGCATGTTACAATTGCGGGGCGATCTACTCCTTGTACAGATCGTCGCGCTTCAGATCTCTTGACAGTACAGATCATCGCCGCCGTAAAGCTTACTCTTACTCAGATCCCCCGTGTTTCCGAAATGACATCTTACACTATGGACTATCGCGATATGTATTGGTGGCACTTGCTGATACGACATGGATTCGTACATTGACCAGTTTGCCCTAACAAAGATTGCCGGCTGCCTAAACAACATGATCACTAACCGCTTAATCCACAGCACTACGCATATCGCGATGCTCATAACCGCATACCTTTTGAGCCAAATCGATATGCTAGAAAACAACAAATGCGGTGGGCAACCCCTTAAAAAACTAGGCGGAACTTCTTACTGTGTCTTACAGCAAATCACCGCATCGGACCTTTCATACGAACAGCAGACTACCAACCAACCAACCTCTACGAGTGCTTCCGCTGCAGATACATACAGTCAAAAGCTTGAATCTGGGGGATCTGATGCGCGATTTTGCATGAACAGGATTTTCGGCACTGTTGACATGCAACGTTTCTTTCCAATGGTTTGAGGGAATCCGGTGCTGAAGAGTATGTTGTTTGAAATGGGAGAGATGATCAAGTTTGGTCTGTACATACGACACGGTTGTACTAGAACTTCCGGTCGAATACATATACCGTACGGATTAGTAGCTCTAGCAATACGCGTGGTTTACAGACCAGCCATGCACGGCTTTGGACATGGGGGCCAATCGAACTCGCCAAACCAATTCCATCACACTTTCGTAACCAAAAGAATATCCTGGACGGTTACGAAAGGGCAATTACAAACTTACTGGCATCAATCGTCCTCAAACTTACTGGGTGCCTGCCCTTCCAATGGTCTGCCCGAATAGCATGGGCTATCCCACCCCAGCTGCAGTATGTAGTTGCGAGATTGGAGGCCGCGGGCCGCAACGGGACCATATTTCGATGTGACCTCATATCATCCTCTGTAGGGGTAGTGGTACTGGTACTTGCAAGGGACCCCCTCTAGACCCCTTGCGAGACTACAAATTACAGCTCAAGGCCCTCCTAGCCACAAGCCCCTCACAGCAACGACCGAACATCTTCCCATCTGCAAAGATGAAGCTTCTTTCATTACTCGGCTCTCTGCTGTGTGCTGCTGCTTCCCTCGCCCTCGCTGATAAGCCAGTTGTGGAGCGGTTCGTACCAGGCGAGCCGTTTAAACACCCTGAAATCGAGAGGAGAGCGCAAAGCTACTTTTTGAACGACAAGTCAAAGCGTGAGTGGTATTCTCCCTGTGTAATTGTATTTTCATAAGCAAAGAATTGACTGATTTTTGTGTTTGTTTTGTAGCTTTCGCCGTTGATGGAAAAAATATCCCAGAGGTCGACTACGACGTTGGCGAGAGTTATGCTGGCTTATTACCCGTCTCACAGGACCCTGATGAGACAAGAAAGCTGTTTTTCTGGTTCTTCCCCATTGCGCAGAATGAAGTCCCCAAGGAAATCACCATCTGGTAAGTCTAAGAGAGACGCACAAGTAAAATCATTCTTCTCGAGGCAGGATATTGACTTTTTTTTATCTTAGGCTTAATGGCGGGCCCGGATGCAGTTCGCTGAGCGGCATGCTCACTGAGAACGGACCGTTTCTATGGGCAGCCGGCACAAAAGCACCCGTCAGAAACACGTACTCGTGGACCAATCTGACCAACATGCTCTGGATAGAACAGCCGGTAGGCGTAGGGTACACCGAGGGCGAGCCGAATATCATCAATGAAGTCGAGCTGTCCAGAGAGTTTATCGGGTTTTACAAGAACTTTGTGGATCTGTTTTCGCTGCAGGGCTGGAAGACGTATCTTACGGGCGAGTCGTATGCTGGGCGGTACGTCCCTTATATTGCTGACGCCTTCCTCTCCGCAAATGACACGCAGTATTGCAACCTCGCTGGCATCAGTATCAACGACCCCGTCATCGGCGACGACGTCATCCATCAGCAAGTCGTCGTGCTCCCTTACGCAAAATACTGGAACAATCTCCTCTACTACAACGACACCTTCATGGCGGAAACGGAAGAGATCAACAAGGCCTGCGGCTACACCGACTACTACGAAAAATACTTCACCTTCCCCCCGCCACCCGGACCCTTCCCCGAACTGCCCTCGCCATACGCCGCGCCCAACGGCACCGTAAACGAAACATGCTGCATGATCGACCGGCTCTACGCCGCCAGCGGCTGGAACCAACCCTGCTTCAACGTCTACCACATCACCGACCAGTGCCCCTTGCTCAGCTCGGAAACTGGCTACCAGTTCGAACACGACATTGTGCAGCGCGGCTCGGAAGTCTACTTCAACAGAACAGACGTCAAGCTAGCACTACACGCTGATGTGGACGTGAACTGGGTCCAGTGCACACTATTCAACGTCTTTGGCAACGGAAACGCCACATCAACGATACCAGATGCATCGCTCCCACCGACGAAAAACGGCGTTATGCAGCGCGTCATCGAAGCCACCAACAACACCCTCATCGGCTCCGGCGACCTCGACATGCTCGTCGCTACAAACGGTACGCTGCTCAACTTGCAAAACCTCACCTGGCACGGCGTCCAGGGCCTCTCTGCGTACCCGTCCAACCCGCTCATAATCGCGCCCTTTAGCGAGGGTCAGGTCCTGACCGTGTCGGGGGATACGCTGCAGGGCGTGTGGACAAAGGAGCGGGGGCTTACGTTTTATACGGCGCATTTGGCGGGGCATATGTTGCCGGGGTATGCGCCTGGTGTGGGGTTTAGGATGATGCAGGTGCTGTTGGGGCATATTGAGGGGTTTGATAGTGAGGAGATGCCGTGGCCGATTTTGCAGTTTGGTGATGGCAATAGTACGTCGTCGTCGTCGTCGTCGTCGGGTGTGACGGGCGATAGTAAGGGAAGGGTTCAACAGGGGGGTAGGAGGATGGGGAATCTGAGGGATAGGTTGAGGTTTACGGGTGGGTTGTGGGGATTCTAGATGGAGGAGGAGGAGGAGGAGGAGATGTGGGAATGTATGTTGATGTTGAAAAACTTTATCCCTGAAATGCATGAATCGTTTTGTTGTTTGGTACGTTTTTGTTTATGATGTGCTTTTCGCAAGAAGATTACTATGGATCAAATATTTCTTCTGGATGGGATATTGGAAATCAAGGCACAGATCAGTATAAAAGAAAAATCTCGCCGTGAGGAAGGCCATGCCTTACTCACCTACGTAAAGCATCATCTTGATCATCACACTCATTTCTGTTTCCCCCTCCGGTTGAACTGCCCCTACGGCTACGGGCGCGTCTTGCTTGTACTGTATGTAGCCATGACATGCTTTCGTCTGGATCCCCAAATGTAAACTCACGAGCGGACAATGAAACTTGCACATTCTGCTGGCATCATGCAAAAGTCAATATCTTGGATGACGATGACTGCATATAGAATTGCTAAGCGGCACATGACCATGAGTTAGCACCACGCGAAATTCGATACTGGAAGTCAACGCGCAAATCAGCATAAGAAAAAAATCCCGGAAAAGTCAACCACGTCCAGTGTAACACACCATGCCAAAAGTCACTGAAGCAAGAACAAGCTATTAGGCAGACATGCATTATTAAAAAAAAATCCTCAATGATTTGTCCTGTATAACATAATTTCCCTACTCCCAGTTACGATGCAAATATGCCATTTCCCCCATTTGCCAATTGCCCAATTCCTAATTGATTTCCCTTTGCATGCCAAGCCGCCTAACATTTTCCGTCACTTCGCAGAAAAAACAAAAATCACAACACACACACGCACACAAAAGCTGAAGAATTATGGATACAAAGAAGAGACAAGGGCAGGGGAACATCAAACGAGCGTTGTGAGGGTATCCCCTCCCATTTCCAAGTGCAAACCACAGAAAAAAAAAAGATGTGGGGGAAAAATGGGCCAAGTAGAGTCCTAGTAGGCACACATTGTTGAAAATGCAGTTAAACATTGTGATACAAAAATCATCATCGCTGGAACGCAAGGCAGGCTGCCGTGACGATACACGAGTAACAGCCATTTCTGAAGGGGGTGATGGTGGCAGTGTAGCAAGTGCAAGTGCAGCAGCAGAAGCGAAAAAGAAATTCGTAAAGGGCTGTGAAGCCTAGGAATGGCAACAAAGCTTGCTGTGACGCAAGGTGCCGGGCCGGAAACAAGTCTAATGGTGTCGTGAGCTCGTGTTTAGTAGGGTATCAGTTTCTTTTGGGCGATGATGTGCTAGGGTTGCACACGTGTGCCGAACCCCTCCGGATTTTGGTCGATATTGTGGTACAAAATGGAATAGGATGCTATTGGAGATTCCAGAACGCTAACGCTCTGCGATCGTAACGTCCCAGTGGCTTTGTTGGTACAGGTAATGAGTTGCCTCTCTTTTCTAGGTCGGCTGGAGGGACTAGTTTCTTTTTCCTTTCGATATCTGGATCGTAGTAATGAGACGCCGTAACTGGGACTTTGAACTCCTGCGTGCTCAAGGGGAGTGTGTATTTAAAGTTGCCTCGGACGATGAGTTCGAAAGGATATTGCAAGACTTCTTCCCATCGTTCGCTTCCGCCTGCCTCTGTCTTGTTACCAGGATGGGAAAGGCGAAGTTCACCGATAGATTCACCGCGGTGTCGCTGGAAAAAGGAGCCTTCGAAATTCAAGGGCGAGTCGAAGCGGTAGATGCGGCCGAGCAACATAGTGCGAGGCTCGCCTTCAACGGGATCGGTTCCTTCGTCAACACCCGCGGTATCAATGGGTTTCCAGTGCTCTACGTTATCAGGAGGGCCTTGTGGACCATTCCCATGCTCGCGCCACCACGCATCCGATCCGACGTGCTTGCTCTTAGCAAACAGTGAAACGTCCATGTCGGAGACTGTGACGCCGATGATGTTGGGATTGACCGCATCGACAATGAGATCCAGCATAACCTCCTCTTGGCTTGCGACGACGTTTTGAATATCTCGCACCATAAGGCTGGTGAGTGGTTTCGTAGTAGCAAAGACGAGACCAACAGCACAGAAGACAACGACTAGAAGCAAGATGGAGAGCACCAGGCATCCGGCAAATCGGCGGCACCATCCCCCATCCCGATGGTGACGGCGTTCGTGCTGGCGTATACTCGTGCCATTGCCTCGACGAGTCGTTCGAGCGCGTGGGCTACGGCCGGATGAAATCAGTGGGGTGCGCTCGTCATCGGCCACGTTTTCAGCATCGAGATCGTAGGCAGCTGAGTACTCTCCATTCTTCTTGATCCCGTTGCTGTGACCATTGCCGACATTGAATTGGTGCATACGAGGGCTGTTAGGCTGTGATGTGTGTCTTGATGACGGGCCGCGCACACGTGAAGACTGAGGCATTGACGAGTCGCTGTCCATGACAAGGTGGTTCAGTGCACCACGACCCTGGCCGTGTCTCCCAATGTGATGGTGGTGGCTGCCTCCGCCAGCTCGCGCGGACCCGATCCGGACGGTACCCTCACCTCTATCGTCACCATCGATGCTGGCATTGTTGTAGGGGTTCGTGAACTTGATGCTGCTCTTCTTGCTTGGATGTTTTTGTGTGTCGCGTATTTGGAGGCGGGGGTCCGTAAGGCTTGCTAGCGATGTCATGCTCGGTGTGCGCGAGTGGTGGCCAGGTTGACGACTGCGGATTGGCTGTTCGGGGGGATTGGATTCGTAGATGAAGGTGGCATCAGAGTCGGACGAGTCAGCCTCGTCGACGGCACTGGCAACCTTTTGTTCAAATACATCTGCTTTTGACGATGCTGTACGGTAGCTTGCGTTAGTGCTTGAATAAAAATATTTGAGAGAGGGAGGGCGAGGGGGCGCCATGCGGAGCCCTGGACTCGGGGGCGACATGGTCATCAACGACGGCCGGTCATCATACGAACGGTATGAGACAGGACTGCCGAGGTTTGAAGTTGGATTGGAGCGCAAGCCGGGGGATGGCCGGCTGGGGAGGTGGTAGTGGTACGAGATGTGTTGCAACCTACCTGTGCCTGCATTGATCGACGCGGCCTTGCGCTTGGCAGGTTTCCTATCCTTCTTTGGGCGTATTGTCTCATTGCTAGGCTTGAGGCGCACGCCTCCGTCTACACGGCCCGAGGCTGAGCGGTCCTGGTTCACAATCGACGCCTGCGCGACCGAAGGCACAGTTTCCGTCTCGACCGTCATGTTGCGCAGCGGAGGATCACGCGAGCGGTTGGACATGGACGACAGCGAGGGCTTAGCGGAGACTGTATGTGGACGATGGCTGTAGGTGGATCGCTGTTCCTGCATCTTGCCCTTCCTGGCGCTTCTGGTCGCACTGTCGCTACCGCTGCCGGTGCTCTTGTTGTTGTTGTTGTTCTTGGTGTTGTTGTCGTGTTTGGTGCTAAGGTCCTCGGTAATTTTGGACGAATTGACGTCATTTCGCTCCGCATCACTTTTTTGCGCAGCGGTTAACGAAATGAGACTAAAGATGGACGTCAGCAAAAGTTTGCGGATAGGAGCGGACATTGGGACCGTTGTTAGTTTAGATGCGTCGCGATGACAAAAAGAGTGGGGCCGTTGCGGGGAAAGCGTACCTTTGCGGCTCTAGACCACCAAAGCCGAGAGTGGCAGGCGAGCTAGATTCTTGGACGGTTTCGAGCTTGGGAGCAAGGCCTGAGCCACGGGACGGAGCTTTCATGGACAGCTGCTGTGGCTCTTCGGGGTCGCTGGCGGGGCCCTCGTTCCTAGGGAAACCGGAAAGTGAGGCTGGGGAGGAACTCTGGACGACGATGGCGGGCGTCGACTGCACCTCTGGCTTCCTGATCTGCGAACGGAGCGAGTTGGTGCGCGAACGCGGGCGGCCGTCATCAGCCGGAGGTGGTGACTTGAGGCGCGGCGAGATGGGCCACTGATGGGAGGCTTGGTCGGCGGGTTGCTGCGGCTTGGACGCGCGCACCGTCCGTACCGTGTCGGTCGACGACGTCGACGACGTAGGCGTGAGCTCAGGTATGCTCGTCGATGACAGGGCGCGTGGAACTGTGGCGGTGGCAGAGTTGGCCAAGCTGGAGATGCGGCTAGGGCTGCCGTCGGTGCTGCTCTTGCGTGAACGAAAGCCGGGCCTGGGGTGGTTCGCGGCAGGCGCATTGCGCTGCTGTGGACGGGCCGGCGATGCTTCTCGCGACGAGAGCGGCGAGGATGGAGAGCCGGAGAGGTGGAGGGAACGCTGCCCGGCCAGCGTCTGTTGGCGCAACGAGCCCGTAGTGCCGTTCTCGGACGTGGTGGACGTGGTGGCAGCGGCCTTGGATCCTCTGTAGTGGGTGTGGCGGTGCTGGGTGGTCGTGGGTGACATGGCGGGCTCGGGCGATGGCGTGGGCGTGGGCTCTTCGCTCTCCGCAAGGCCTGTGAGAGAGTGGAAGCCGTGGGTGTCCTGTGGGGTGGGCGAGGGTGCAGTAGATGTCGGCGTCATGATGGGCGAGCGTGTGCTTCAATGGGCAGCGGCGCCCGTAGCATCCTGTGCGTAAGGGCCTGGATAGCAGCGAGGTCCGGGTACAATGGGCGGTCAAAGCAGGTGGAATGAGTACGCGGCGCGCGGCCGTTGGACAGCGGCTGGGACGGCGCCTCAGCGCGGGGACTTTGTTGGCGGTGCAGGGGCAGTGTGGCGCTGTGACAGCCTAAGCATTGGGAGCAGCAAAGGGTGATGGCAGTCGGTAATGATGAGCGAGCTATAACGTCCTGTGAGAAGGCGACGACGAGTCCATGGCATAGAGCGAGCGAACCCAGTCTGACAAAGGCAAAAAGAGGCCCCAGCCCGTCCGCCCACCGCCCGTCCGCCAGCGCTGACGCACCAGCACCGCATCTGGGGCTTTCCAGGCACGAACCGAAACCTGCCAGCGCATCACACAAGGGAACCGATTATCCTATACATCATATACAGCCAGCGCCCTGCCAGCGGCCCTGTCACCTGAGCCCGCCCGCTTTCGATAGGGCTGTGAATGCATGCATGCAGAAGCAATCAAACCATGCACACACACCACACACACACCACACACACACCACATATACAGCAACTGACAGCCCTCCACGTGCTGCACTCCGAGGTTACCCTTTACCCTATCTGGCAGCCCATATGTCTGCCTCTGCCGCTGCCACTGCCGCTGTATGCTCGAGGGCCGGCACGCTCTTACCTCAGACGGGCACATGGTAGCCCGACATCTCACAACTGCCCGCCCGACATCTGCACCCTGCCACGACGCCTCTAGCCCGAGCCTTCACCTCCTCACCCGGGTAACCGTGAGATGCACATTTGCCGTCTTAGTCATACCCGAGCCCTCTTGTGCCACACTCGTGTACAACAGTTCTTCAATTAGAAAAGCGGCCTGAAGGAAGCTGCCAGCATGTCATCGTGTGTGTGCCGCACAATCCCGAGTTCCGCCCGCTCTGCCTAATCACAGACAAGACAGCTCCCGCCCCCAAAACAGATTGGAAAATCAAAGTACGGGATATTAAGAGGTTAACCGGCTACCTGATAGGAAGAGAGCGTACTTGGTACAGAGTGTGTTCCATGTACGTGTCAACTCGCCACGTGGAAACTTACTTTCACATTACTCGCTACCAGGTCGGCCCTCTGCGCGACCTCGGTTTATACTGACATGGCACATGTGAAGCAGCACTCGACATCTGTTCCGACATGTCAGTGTGGTGCAGCCCGTCTTTGGGCGTACAGTAACCTTGCACCCGTACTCGTGACAAAATGACATGTCATTGTCATCAACAGCTGCAATTTCGTCCTTAGGAGCACTACCTAAACTATATATCCCAGGACTCCGACGTTTAACCGTACCTGATACAAAACTTACCAAGCTTTTGGACAGCGATATCATTTCGGACATCCGTGGCAGGTGCGTCTAATCTGGGAGTGTAGCACTCGGACTCCGATGCAGAAGCCATGCCAGTTCGGTCCGTAGTCTACAACCAAGGTAGACTTCTGCTAGAAGATTGATACAAAACTACATCAAATTCATCGGTAGGCGAGAGGCATCTGCATCGCTTACATCTTCTCAGTACGGAGTATCTTTATACATTATTAGGCGTATCCTCTTCTAGATGCATGTATTAATTACTGTAATTAGCAGGATGGCTGAATATGCGGCTGTGTACCTTATCCATCCGCCAATCAGCATTGGCCCGCGGTCCCCACACCAACGAGAAATCATTTTCGCGCAACCAAGTTCCGCAGCGCCGTCCATTTGAGTATGCAGCCCTTTTCCACTGTCTCTGATAATATGTATACATTAGGACATGCTACAAGTGATCCTTATGGGGTTGCATCAATCAGTAGAGGCTTCCAGCCACATCCCTCGGGAGTAGTAGTAGGTATTTCTGCTCGTCGTGAATTTGACCACGGGAGGGAGTACCTGAGATACGCTCCACCACTCCTTTGAACTGGTCCCATGGATCAAGTTCTTGTGTATGGGGGTGGTGGTGGAAAAGTGGCTGACTCAGCGGCGCCTCAGCACAGACCTCAGTCCTGCGTCAACAGCTGCACGCTCACGACGCTCTCAAGAAATTATTGCACAACGATGTTTCCTCGAAGTAAATATGAAATCTACACATGTCGATTAGGTGAATGCTGAATGCCACTTTCTCTTCGACTAACTGGTTTTTATTCTCAACTAATCAGCAGCACGACTAATTAAACAGATAATCTATGCTCAAACCCCCACTCCCCCCAACTGAACAAACTGCGACAAGATGAATACGTCAAAGTACGCGCCCAAGACGCCCGCCGAGCGCGTCGCGCAATCAAAGGCCGAAAAGCTCAAGCAGGACAAAGAACGTGTGACGCGCCTTCTAGGCCGTCTCCGCTGGAAGGCCGAGATGCTCTGGGTGTCGTACATGCGCACCATGGAGATAATTCAGGCCACCGCCGCAGCCCAGCAACACCAAGACCAATCCCAGCATGACAAGCATACAATGGGCAGTGGCACATCAAGTGTGCGTACAAGTAGTTTGATCACCCCTAACACCCCACCTCCCCCTCCCCCATACCCTACTCCCCGGTCTTATGTATCGTGCCGTGCAGACACAAGCCGAAACCATGTTTAAAATCGACTTTTTCGAATTCTACACCCTCCTCGAGCGCTACATGACCGACTGTCTTGCCCTTTTCGGTATCAGCGTCTCCGCTGCTGTAACGCCCCGCCAGAATTTCAACGCCCTGCGCTACGAAGTGCATCCGGAGTTACACCGCACACGGCCGCTGGCGTCGCATGCTTTCCATGCCAATCTGCTCGAAGCGCTGGATAATGCGGAGGGACCGCTGGCGGGGTCGTTGGGAGAGGTGAGGGTAAGGGCGCAGTTGGGGAGGGCGAAGGAGTTTAGGAATGCGTGGAAGGATGTGAGTACTGGGCAGAGGAATGGGAATGGGAATGGGAATGCGGGTGGAGAGGGTAAGGCAGTGTTGCAGTTGCAGGACTTGGGTCTACAGGATATGCTGCAGGAGATTCTGTGGGGTTGTGAAGAGGCGGAGCGGGTGGTGCAGGCGTATGATAATAAGGAGGAGAGGCTGACGACGAGGGATTTCGAACCCAAGTCGACGACGGGGACGACGATGTATGATGGCGGGGGTAGTATGGAGATTGAAGATATGCCGTTTGAGTATATGGATGATGCTATGGATTTGGATTAGGGTTGGACAAAGGTAAATTTTCTTGTAGTTGTCTGTTTCGTGTTCATACTGCGGGGTCTGAAAGGATGGTGTCGTTTGGGACTTGCTCTTTTCGCATGTCTTCTTTCACAACGTACATTACATTATGCGTGGCTGTAGTATAATACTTTCTTCCTTTCCTTCTTCCTCTTCTTTCATTCTTGCTGTCTTAGCAATTGCTGTTGTCTGTCCCCCTAGGGTAGAGTTGCATCATAGTCATGTTGATTTCTATTTTCTGTATTTTCATTGCTTTGCTTCCATGTCTTGTAGGCCTCGAGCATCTTATTTCTGTATATGGCTCCCGACTTGAGTACCTATCACATGTCCTACGTTGCTGCCGCCGCCGCACTGTGCCCGATCTCAATAATTTTAACTTGTCTGTCTGCACATGCACACATCTTATCAGCGCTGCCAAAGCTGTCTTCTCATGCACTTGACAGCTGCCAAAGCTGTCTTCTCATGTACTTGACATTGCGATGCGGAATACCTTTAGTTATTGACTTGTTTGTGTTGGAATTATGAAAAAGATATGCTATTGGCTGTGTACGCGTGGTTCATGTGTCGGACGTGTAGTAGCGTCTTGCTTGGTGCCCACGCAGTCCCTTGCGCATTGCTGTCAGGTGAGCGGATAGAGGCGGGGTTGACAGTCAATGGGGGTGTGGGTGAACAGTGGCGATACTGGTAGGGCCGTGGCTAGTATGCCTAGGTGATTGCATTTTGCGGATTCTGACACCTGTGCACTAACAGTGTGCCGCAGGCCAGGTGGGAGTAGTGATTTGGGTCATAAGACCAATTAGAAGCGCAGCTCCGGTGGTAGAAGCGCAGCCCTGGCGGTGTGTGTATGCTAAAAGTGTGCCGTAGGCTGGGTGGGAGTAGTGATTTGGGTCATAAGACCAATCAGAAGCGCTGTTATTGGTATTTTTGGTATTGTAATAGGCAGACTTTTCGCTTAACGGGCTTGAAGTCGCTGTGGAGGACCTGGTAATTTGCGCACTGTGCACATTAACGTAGGTATTGTAGTCATCATTGCCACTAGCGCCTCCCGTGTTGTATAAAATATGCCTTTCCGGTCACAACTTCCTTACAACTACTTTACACTCATCCACACAACCAACACTTGGTCAACTCGATCAACATTGGCAATTGTAAAGCCACCCACACCAGGAAGACTCGGCCAACATCAGACAACTCCACATACAACATGTCTCGACTCACGGACTTGCCCAATGAGCTACTGCTCCATATTACATCATATCTCAAACCTTACGATGTAATGGCTTTAGCTTTGGCGGCACAGCGCCTACATGGACCTGCGATGGATGTCGCTTATACCCATGTTAAGCTTCCTCTTCTATTAGAAAGCTCTCCGCCTCTGCTTCTGCAGACACTAGTTCAGCGACCCGATCTTGCAGCCAAAGTTCGAAGCATCGACATGTCTGAAGAGTCAGTGTGGCATTCGACAGTGGAGGGCTGGACCGTTGTGATCAAGAAGGCCGTCAAGGTTCAAGGACTCTGGGGTACTTACCGCAAAGACTGGGTCAAGAACATCAAAAAGCGAGATGCTTCTGCTTGCCTTGGCCTTTTGTTCTTGCTCACGCCAAACCTTCGACACTTTACGATCACCAAACCGAGTAAAGGGTCATCCACAGACATTGCAAGACCTCAAAACTTCGTCCCCAACGGGGTTAAACATGTCGGCGCTCAGATACTCCTTCCCAAGCTCTCTCTTTTTTCAGCTCCGTTCGGTCATATGTACGATCACTGGTTTTCCCTACCTCAACTTCAGTCCCTGGAGATTGACTGCACCCCCACGATGGGACTAATCAAGCAAGGGCTACGCACTCAGTACATCCGTAACCTCAAAGTACGATGTACCACATTGTCCTTTTAGAACCAAACCCTCCCTCACAATGGGGGTCCATGGATGACCGCTCCCGTGCATCTGCTCTCTGAATTGCTCGAATCATTCGACAATCTTAAGTCTTTGGCGATCGAGTACACCAATTGGGACAAAGACATTAGAGCGGTAGTCAGTGGCGCAGGTACTGGCCAGCGAAGCGTGCACTTCGAGGAGTATAATCGCCGCATAATGGACTGGCACAATTACGCCTCATATGTGCAGGTCCTCGATGAGCTGAAAAAGGTCGCTCCTCAGCTGGAGGAACTGGAGCTCACCTGCACGGATGTAGGGGAACGTAAAAAGGGGCCTCAATATCTGTTTCCTGGGGCAGATATGCGCCACTTCACTCAGCTGAAGCGCCTTGCGATTTCACAGTGTGCTTTCGTCGAGGCAAGGGAGGTTGGTTGGCATCAGTCAGTCACTGGCCCTTCACCACTGGTCGTCCTACCGCCAAATCTCAAGCACCTGCACTTCACGAATGCGACACATACAGTGTTGGAGTGGCTCACGGGTATCTTGGAAGACCGGACCAAGCTCCCTAACCTCGCAGAGATTGAGCTAGACTTCGGTGACGACATAGTTTTTCACCCCTTCACCGGACAGGTCGAGGCTATGAATGTCCCTAAGAAGACTTTGCAGGATGCGGGCGTGGCGGTCCAGGTATTGGGGTTGATTGAATACCAGGATTTTGGGGAGACTTGGGAGGGAGTGCTTGTTAACTTGACAGTCTGATATGGGGGTGGGGATTACGAAGCTGCTTGGTTGTATGGCTAGGCAAGCGACTGTATGTTTGGAAAGGAGGTAGTTGTTCATGATGGTGGGTACAAAATGTAGTGGGAGAGTAGTCTCCTTTCTCAAAGACGTGACAATAATTGAATAACTTTGCTACACTTGTTGCACCCTTGTGGGATATTTATGCTTTCGTGATGTTAATTGAATTCATGATAAGAGGAGAAGCCTTCATCTATCTGTAATATATACGCCTAATCCAAGCATTGCGTCAAAGTACTCTGGTCTTCTCCACAGAGAGAGAGAGACATGATATATATATAGTATCAGTGCTATACACGTGTTGTGATCTGTACCTGAAGAAAATGATATTATAATGAAACAGGATGAGATGGAGTTCTTTAAGTAGTAGTGTATTGCTTGTTTGACGTTATAGTGAGCAAATGCTGGTAAGGCTCGTGGTATAGTCAGTTGATGGAAGACAAGCAAGCAGTATATCTGACCGTACGACTTGTTGGGCACACTGCACCTGGTAAGGAAGTATCCTACGGTGGGTGAGCGACTGTTTGAGGCTTCCAATGTATTACTAAGCCTCGTGGACGGCACTAGTCGATATGGTGCAGGGAGAAAGCGTGTTGAGGCTGTATCCCTGGACGACTCAGGGCTGTTAACAGGACTCCTTGCACGTGTTTCTTGACTTGGCCACAAACCCTTACAGCGCCACATAGGATTCAACCAGGTGTTTACTAGTCGAAATAAGAGAAAAACATCATACCATGCTTTCCTCACCCGCTACAACACAAGTACACAAGTCTCGAACTGAATGCACCGCATGTCCTTATCCCGGTCGAATATCCACTCTACTGTGAAAAGCAGCAACCACCACCTCTTTCCAAAGGACTTCATGTAGCCTAAGAACGTCGTATACGTCCTTTTTTCCTTCCCCAACTTCCCCTTTTACCCAGGTCAGGTTTAGCTGTTCGAACAAGCGATCGTTCTGCTCCGCAGCCTTGGTCCAGTCCCCCTGCTTCTGCACATAGAATGCGAGTAGGGTATGGATCGAACGAGCTTTGACTTTTTTATTGATCCCTTGGAGGTGCTTGATCAGTACCTGCTTCAGTCTCTCATACAGTTCCTGGCCGAGCAGGTGGTATGCTATGCGATGAACTGTTAGATAGGAAATACTGATCTTGAAAAAAGAACCGAGATACGAACCTTCGCCGCGAGGTCTACTGTTATCATCGCCGGGAGTGAGATCAGGACTATCTCCTTCCTTGTCTGTGCAAAGGTGTTGTATGGTAGTGCAGAGCTCTTCGTATGTCTTCTTGTCTATGCTCCTTTTGTTGGATGGGTACACGAGAATTTGCTTGACTCCTTTCTCAATACGCGGCCATCTGTTGTCGTCGACAAGGTTAGTTGTAATTACACAGGAATAAATGCTCAAGAAATGAGGGGGCTTACGCTGTATCGAGGCCTTCATCAGCCTGGGGGGAGTTCGCCATGTGGATTATGAGAGGGTGGTAACGCTGTGAGCTTTTTTCACGCAGGTAAAGGCACTTGCTTTGAGGCGAGTAGGTGCCAGAGGGCATTTTATAGTTCAATTACAGTTAAGAAGTGCGCACAGACAAAGCCGGGGTGGGGCAAGCATGCCAGGGTTCAAGCAAACTTGGAAGGAGCGCTACTGACCTCATCATAGATAACCCCATTATACTAGCTTGCTGTTTGAGCTGGTTTGATTGTATACAATATCACTGCCTGTATACGACCACGGCTTGCTTAACTTGGATCAATTTGCGCAATCTCATCAAGCAGCTCCAATGCGACGGAATAGTGATGCGGAAATTCTTTAGCTATTTACTAAGTAAGAAGAGATGTAAGAGGTTGAAAGTTGTTTGTTTAGATGTTTAAAGCGAACAGTATTATAGGATCAAATAGGGTTGTTTGCATAGCAGCTCATCTACTGCTTGATTCTACAAGATACAAAGACCAGTAAAGATTGTAGTATAGTCCTTTCATGCAAGAGTGTACTCACTTGCCAACAAACACGCATGTCCAGTGAAAACAGGGGTGCTTTGACGATTGTAGGTGTTCCATCGCGCTTATGTTCATAAGGATTTGATACCAAATGCATGGCTTTGACTTCAAGTTTGTAGGTATGGAAGTTTTTCACTGTGGCCATATAAGCTCTCTTACGGACACACCTGCTTATCTCATTTGAATCGACATCTATATACCCCCTGACAAAATACGTACTTATATATCACATCACACAATATCCAGACAACGATGTCTAGTCACCATAAATCCATACAGCAGCAGCAGCCATGTCCTATTATCAAGGCAGAAGACCTGGCAACGCAATGGAAGACCTAAATCCGGAATACGCCTTCGTATACAAGCATAATCTCATCCTATGCCGTCCACACTACAGCAAGAGCGCGAAACTAGGGATCGTCTTATGCTGGAGTATGAGCATACAGTAATGCAACGCCGGCTTGATACAATGCGGGAGTTTGTACACAAAAACTTTGTGTTGTTGACTGAGATCACAGACGTCCGGTATGCGGCGCTCTTTCCGCATCGGATTAATGGAGATAGGCACATTGTTATGGTTGGGCATCATGGAGTACGTTGGATAGAGGGTGCCCTTCCATACGGTACTGGCGACTCTGGCACTCTAAAATGTCACGTGTATTCCTGAAGAAGCTCTACAATTCTTACATTGTGAGAATGTGGTCACTGCCTTTAGTGAAAGTAGTTTCACGAAAGTTAATGTTGCAACAATGTATATACACAGTGGCGGTACGTACTCTTTCACAACGTTCTAACAGCTGCACATTGTGTTCACTGACAATTCACTTACAGGCTCCCCCCTGAGAGTACTTAGGTCCCCGAGAAATGCTTCCAACTAAAACATCAACAGCTCACAACACAACCCACTCCAGTGAGCAACTGTAAGTACCAGAACACATTTTCTACAACTTACAGACTTCGTCAAAATGTCTAAGGCATCACTCAATAAGCCCTTTAGCGGCAAGGAGAAGGAGCAGCTCGAGGAGCTTCGAAAGACCGCTGTTCCTCGATACGTGTTCCGCGCTTTCAGCAACGACAGTGGTGGTGGACCGGAACACTGCACCAATACCGTGGACGAGATAATCCCCCACGGGTTCATGCACGGCCGGCAAGGTCATCGTTTCTACGAAATGTCCAAAGCTGACATCAAGGCGATGACGTACGCCCATTTCTTGACGGATGAAGAAATCGTCTCAGAATTTAGCTCCTGGAGTGCCTCACTCCTGATGGTGTTATGCTATGCCAAGTACCTAGAGAATCTTGGTGAGGAAGGCATCCACGTTGCGGTCATCGATGTTCATCAGCTGGCTGATGATGTCTTGGTGTGGCAGGTTCCCCATCTAGATGACGAGTGGAAGCGGAACGCCTCGGTCCACGAGTTCATGGCTCACGGTTGCATTCGTGGCCCTGGGTACAAGGCGGTGCCCTTCGAACATATCAAGGAAGAAGAGGTAGAGCGTCTCTTCCCGGAGCTTCTTGAACTGGACGAAGACGACATGTTTGCCGAGAAAATCCGGCAGCAGATGTTCGAGAGGGACCCTCCATATGATCTCTCATTCACGCAAAAAGGGATCATCCGTGATATTGGTATCCTCTTCGAACCCCTTGACATGCCCGTCACGACTGCCCTTGCCTGCGCAAGACCTCGCCCGTGGGTGTCCTTCAACAACGAGCGCTTTGACGCACGGGCACAAACACCAAGCAGGTATGCCCTCCGCTCGTTGCAACGCGATGCACTCCGGTATAATAGGATCTTTGCTGACAAAGCAGATGTTTCCACGGCGGAGTGGCTCGCAAGGGGATCTGTCGTGACAGGTCCTACGCCGGACGGAGACGACTTCCCGGATGAGCGGCAATGGATCGACTTGCTTCGAGCCATGGCCGTACTGAAGGAGCAACCTCTGGTGAGCAATATTGGGAAAAGGAAGAGGGATGAGAATGAGGACAAGGAGAATCTTGACGACTGGAGGGTAGAGCGGAGTAAGAATAGCCTGTACTAGGTTATCAATCTTGCTCTTGCATATAGCCCGCTCACTACTCGCGTTTCTCACTACTCGCATCTCTCACTGCTCGCATCCTGTAGACCTCGCACTCGTCGTTGTAATATCCAATTTATCGTTGTTTACTTTCTGAATATTTTTGATGATAATTGATCGTGATGTATACGTGAGGATAGACGTGTGATTTCCAGGTGGTCTCCAGATTGGTGCAGTGACCGGCAGCCCAAGATGTAACACAAGTGGTGCAAGTGATATGAGGTTGATTGTTCTAACTGAGTGATCGCAGTCACCACGTAAAGGTCTAGGAGGTGACAGTTCATGTGTCTATGATGGAGTAGACGGACATTGGATTAAATGTAACCCTCATGTTGATAGATATTTCTCTGATGAGCGCATCATAAGTTCGATAATTAGCTTAGCCGATTCAGCTTCCTGTCTCCAATACAGCGCAATGATCTCTGCGAAGGGTACTTCGCTCAGTTCTAGAAACACTCTATCCTCGTACAATTTCTTTACTTAATCTTCGTTAGTCAGTTCTTCATACGGCTCGTGCCTGGTGGCGATGAAGTAGATTGTCGAGCCGAAAGCGAAGAGGTCCTCTTGGACCGTCGTCCTTGTTATGGTCATATGTGGGCATACCCACTATACCCGGTAGGGACTAGCGTCTGGGCGGATACCATGTATATATCGGCCTTGCCTCACCACACTATATCACGATCATCACTCATTTTTTCACCTTTCAGTTTAGCCGCCCTTCGGGCACCGTCTGGCATTGCGCCACGACATAGATACTTACCGCTATGACGCGTATTGACACAGCCTTATTTTCATCTAAACCTTGGTCTCGCAACACCCATTGGCTATCAGCAGTAACAATGAAGTAATGCGCAGAAAGATGCTTGAAGGTACTGCCGCGTGAACCCTGGAAACTATGGTATCATGGGGAAAAACGTTGGGCGGTCGAGAGGGACACAGTACCAGAACCTAGAAATAGGATGGGGCCAGCGGACCATGGGTCTGATTGAACTTGGTACTGGTTTGTCGCGTTTAAATAAATCTTTCTCTCCTTTACTCACTCCGTTTTTCTTTCAGTGTCAAGACTCTCTACCGGTTACTCAACGAGCCTTGGAAACATAATCCTGCTGCGCAGCCCGCTTTCCTGACACGTAAAACGCCTCCCTCGACGGGCACTCTCTTGGCCTCTAACCGCTTTAACATGCTGCCCTCCTTCCTGGATGCCAGGAAGAGAAAGCACTCGGTGGACAAAATGGCGGAAGCATCCCAGCGACTATTTACGGCCTCGCTCAAAGGGTATGCTTACATCTCCTATCTCCATTCGCTACTCTAAGCAGTACAGCACACTAACCCCTGGCCAGCATGCTCGAGTCTGGTACCTACTCCGACCTCACCATCACCTGTGGCGAAGACACCTACAAAGTGCACAGAGTGATAGTCTGTAGCCGAGCTGAATTCTTCGCGCGCGCACTGCGATTTGATGGACAAGTAAGGCCAACATTGCTTTCCTTTTCTTTTCTTTTCTTTTCTTTTCTTAGCTACAACTGCTTGTTAAAAAAACACTGGCTAACTCTTACAGGAATCGTATACCGGCATCATCAACCTGCCCGAAGATGATCCCGATAGCATCAAGCGCTTAATCCAGTACATGTACGAGGGCGACTACACTCTGCAGCCTCCTGACACCATCAACCAACACCTCCTCCTCCACTCCAAAATGTACGAATTAGCCGACAAATTCGTCGTGACCGGCCTCAAAAATCTCGTGTGCGAAAAATTTCGCAGGGCATGCAAAATCTCATGGAACAAACCGGACTTCTCCCGCGCAGCCCGCCACGTCTTCTCCACCACGCCCGATACCGACCACGGCCTACGTGATATCATCGTCAGGACCATCTGCGCACAAAATGAGTTGATTGCCAAGCAAGAGAACAGGAAACTGGTGTATGAGTGGTATTATTATTTTGTAGATGATTTACGTAAGCAGGTGGATCACGTGAGAGAATCCTGG
>KE747841.1:177434-213777 GCA_000465215.2 Pyrenophora seminiperda CCB06
GTGTACTCCTAAGTAAAACCTACTGCGTGCATCCCATATTTCACGGTTTTGGTGGTGATTATAGTGGACACGAAATACGAAGTATTGCACCACCTATTGCTGGCTCCGTATAGTAGCACGTGATTACCCCCTCACCTCACCCCCACATGCACGACTCTAACTTACGAGATTAGCGACAACTACGGCTTTACTCTGTATCAGCCAGCCGCTCTACTGTAGGTGTAGTAGTGTGACTACCTGCCCATCTCTTCTATTAGGACCTTTTTTTTTTCAGCTCGTCTTTCAGCTCCTCCACTAGCGTCTACCCCAGCGCATATGGGCTGAAATCTTCCCTTCAATCTGCCGGGATATACTCGGTAGTATCGCGTAAAAGTACCGGTATTCTCGCTACTGCGGGCGTACGAGTACAACCTTGAAAGGGCGTCGTGGTGGCGTTGCTCCAGACCACAGTGGTAACAACACCATGCGAAAAGAAGACAGACCAGACGGGGCCTAGATTGTCGTATGGCGCGAGTGCAGCAAAGTACCTCAACTTGAAATTCGCCATATTCTTCTCAAGTTTACCATGTGTCTCCGATATCCCATTTCCTATGCGGTTCTGGCACCATCATCACTGCCACACCACTACTACCACCACCATCGTTACCAACCTACCATGACAATTGCCAGCCAAAAACTAACCCCGCACTACCTACTATAACCATCATGAAATCCCACGATGAAGAGGACGGATATCCCCACGTGGCCGTTGCCCTTCTAGAACCCGATCTCCCCCCCTACGACCTCGCCCTCTCAACTCGCAAAGGCTGCATCGCCGGTATCATCCTCTCCGCCGCCCTCGGCATCCTCTGCCTCGCAACCAGTCTCTGGATTCTTACCGCCACACCCCCCAAATCCAACTACACGCTCATCCACGGTCTCAGAGACATCAGCGCCCCTGCCGCTATAGCCACCTTCTTTCCGCTGCTGTTCAACGTCGTGATTGCGGTGTGCACGGAGGCGGTTGGGTACGTGCATGCGACGGCGCTGCGATGGACGCTCGTGGACCAGGGCCAGTTGGAGTGGAACTCGAATTTGCGATTATTCACATGTTCGCGGCGCTCGTGGACGAATGGTTGGGTAGTGAACGGTCTGGCGGCCGTGTTGCTGGTTGTTTGTTATACGGCGAGTGGGCAGCTGGTATCGGCAACCGCGTATTCTGGCGATTCAGTTAGCATGACAGGAGTGGGGGATATGGCCGTCAATGGCGTTGCAATGCTCATGCTTAGCATTGGCTTATTGGGCTCGTGCTGTATAGCGGTGCTTTGCCTGTTAGCCGCTCGAAATTCTATCCTGACGTGGAGCCCAAATCCACTGAATGCTGCGCTGGCTTGTAGGCACGCCGGAAAATTTACTCATCGTCCTGGTCGTGGATTGATGGGCGTTGGCTCCACAACTCAGCCAGCTCAACCTACAGTTGCGGTTCCCAAGCAAGATCCCGTCCGGAAAATCTACAAGGCGACTCGTACGGTGGTCAAGTTTCTATGGCTTATCCTCGTTCTCAACTGCCTCTTCGCCGGCATAGTGTGCTACTACACGTTCAAAATTAACGAAGACAACGCTTATCTAAGCCTGAAATTATGGGCACTTCACCAATACGACGTGACATGGGGGACGATTGGCAACGACAACTGGTCAGCTCTTTCGCGGCTCTTTTGCGCATTCCTCCTCAACTTAGTGATGCAGAGCGTTATGACAATGGCGTTACATTGCGTGGAACTCATTGTCAACGTGGCTCGTGATGAGACGGTATGGCGACACGCGAGCACCTCCCGAGGTACTAGTATAACATCGTCAGCTCTGGGCAGCGCCATGCAAAGCTGGCAGTGGTGGGTGCTCTTTGCCACCAAACCCGTGGCTCAATGGCTCTTTGGATCAGCAGGCGTGTCCTTCCCAATCGGGTTGACAGTGATTATTCAGTTGAATCCTACTGCACTGTTCCTTTTGATAGGTATTACCTTTGGTCTCGTAGTCTTCTGCGAATACATCACCAGGAAGAAGATGGAAGGTCCACAACCGGCGGTATTTGGGCATCTGCAGACACTGGTAGACCTAGTCGACGACTGGCAAGCGGACGAGAATGGCTGCTTATTCTGGGGATGCAAAAAATCGCCTGATGTAGACTCTCCAGGTCTCGTTGGGACGAGTAGTGACAGAACAAGGATTGAACATGTGGGGGTTGGCAACGTATATCTGTAGACGCTGTCTGGGTGACATATGATGCTATTAGGGCTTTGTGTGTTACAGGTCGGTCGGTAGAACATGGTCGGTGGTAAGACGAAGAGTTAGCAAGCAGTAACGTCCCCGAGACGAACCGTGCGAGGGTGGAAGAACCAAGGACCCGGCTACTTCCCTGGTCAGACCAAGACCCTAGAGGGTATTCAACTCCAACCACGTAGATGGAATCTTTTGCCTACTTTCTCATACTGCTGCTTCCAATACCGCAATGTGAGGATCTGTTTAGAAGCATCAATATCACTCCCATAGTCACTGTAGCAAAACAGTGTGTCGGGCAGAGGCAGGAAGTATGCGACCCGCAATTGGTTAGATGGGGTAAGCAAAGAGAGAAAGATAAGAGATGTGCGGTGTAGTTGAATTGTCCAAGGAAGCTGCCCTCAACGCTGAGAAGTGATCGGAGCTTACTTCCACCCTCTCAGGTCATGTGACCTACTACTACACCACAACACCTAAGCGATACAAGCATGTCAATCATTTGAGATACTATAAACGCCATAAGAGCACGATAACCTCCGCCATGACCACGTAACATCATCCCGTAAGAACTATACAATACCCCCAATTCTGCCAGCCCATATTTTCCGCCCATTTTCCCGGCATGCCATTCGTCATCTCACCACCATATAGTCCAGCACATCTTCCAGTCCTTCAAGCACTCCCAATTCCGAACTTGCTCAACCGAATCCTCGGCACAACACCAACAAGTACCAATACACTAGCCACAATCACCGCCCAATGCTGGATATGCGCTACATTCAAACTATACGTCGTCCACGACGAAGCACAAATGGTAGCCAAACCCAGCGTCGCAATAAAATACCCACCCATCCTATGATACTTGTACACGCTCTTGGCCTTTTCCACACTACCATACAACTGCGGTACATAATACTGCGTAAAGCCCACAATCGCCTGGAGGTACACTAGCACATAAAACGCGAGACCGAGACGCGCGTGCGCAGACGCAAAGTGTTCGTGCCCAGGACCCGCTTTGTTAATCTCGATGATGATGAGGCCGGCGGTGAGCGCCGAGGCGCCCACGACGTGGAAGAGGAAGTGGGCAACGGTGCCTGAACGCTTTTGTTCGGGCGTGTGCGTTGGTTGCAGGATGAGGGCTGCTTGAATGGCGAGGAGGAAGCCAGCCTAATAGGGTATCAATGATACGGTTGTCGGGAGGGGAACTCTAGGGTACTGTTCTGGCTTACGGAGTTGAGAAGCTGTAGTGGGGGGAAATAGGCATTAGCAGTTGTGTCGTCACAGAGGGAAGGCTGGGGAGGGGCTTACGGGATGTGCGGAGAAGAAGATGAGCTTGTTGGAAAGAATTGCTCCCCAGATTATGGCTGCGAGCTGGAAGAGGAATCAGTATGAGCTGCGGTATTCGCACGTGATGAATTGCGCTTACGATCCATATGCCTGCCTGCGCAATGGGAGCAGTGCCTATGTGATATGTCAGCCTTGTCCGGTCTTTTCTCCTCCATAAAACTCGCTAATACACACCAATCCAAAGATTATGGTAGAGCGGCTGTCCCTGCATCTGGCTGGCATCTCCTCTTCTGCCTAGAAGCGGCTCCTCTTCACTCTGACCGCGCGCCGCAGCGGCATTTGGTGGCATTCCAGTCGCAGAAGCCATGGTCAAAGGTGTAGTTGGTGACGCTGCAACAGATATAGGCAAGTGTAAAGACAGTGAGCAGTAGGCAGTGAAAAGACACAGTATCAGCACGCGCCTGGTGTGGGAGAAGGTGTTTCGGGGTGGTGCGGACTTTAGGCTGGTGAAGCTCAGGCCGACAATGACGACAAATTAGACCCTTGTACATGTCCACCAATCAGCACGCGCGCGCATGTCAGATGAGGGCCGAGCGTAGCCCCGCGGAGGAAGTGGTGATGTTTGCATTGTCGGCTTTCCGAGGTGGAGAAGGCGGCGCTCGGCATGAGATGCCTGTCTAGCGTGCGCCTCTTTACACGATACGCTGACATTGTGTTTTCGTATCCATTGAACCCCCTCCCAATCAAAAATTGAATCGCTTTCGGAGGTTAGACATCGCCTACAACACTGCAGTCCACTACAACGCGAAAAAAAATAAGAAACTTATAAAGTAGTCATTACGCCCTAGAGAATTGTCTCCGTGCATGATTGAATTGTCTAAGGAAGCTGCCCTCTACGCTAAGAGGCGATCGGAGGTTATATCTACCTTCGCAGGTCATGTGACCTGCTACTACACCACAGCATGTATTTATTCCTTCCACCTCTATATACAACCCATCATCTACATTCCCTATAACCACACCCTCCCCTCCCCCTACTCCCTACCCCGCCAGCCCAAACCTCCCAAAAACCCCCATAAACCCTCTCCCCCACCAACTCCTCCCACGCCGCCTCACTCACAAACTCCCTCGTATTCAACGTCACCGCCCAATCCACCTCCTCCATACTCCACGCCTGCGTCCTCGCCCCCGCGAGCGTCCCATCCCTCCTCCCCCACGGCTCCCTCCCCCCAATATTCCACACCGCATGCTTGCCTATAAACTGCGTTATCGTACCCGCAGAAGCCTGGAGGCCAAACGCGCCAATCGCTCCTTCCTTGGTAGCGCCGTCGCCGCCGTTCGTCGTCGACACGCGGGTTTTTGAGAGGGGTGTTAGGGCGGAGATGTCGGTGATGGCGGATTCTTGGACGATGGCGTCGGTGGTGTGGAGGGAGGAGGGGGTGCCCCAGAGGGAGACGTCGGCGCCGGAAAGGACGTTCTGGGAGAGGTAGGAGGAGTAGGGTGAGCCTGTTAGGTTGGTGATCACGTAGCTGAGGAGCATGGTGCCGTAGTTTGAGTAGGCGCTGCGTGAGCCGGGGGTGAAGTCTAGGGGTCGCGCGACTACCCACTCGATGACTTGGCGTAGGGAGGCGGGGGTGGATTGTTTGAGGGATTGTGCAACCATTGTGAATACGAAGCCGATGTCTTCAGACATGGAGCGATCGAATCCCGCAGTGTGGTCCAAGAGCTGCTGGACCGTAATGTTCAGCGAGCGCGGGTCGGCAGGCTTGTTGTAGCCGAGGAGCGGGTAGACGGGCGTCGTCAGGTTCAGCAGACCCTTGGAGACGAGATGGTCGACTGCTGCGTGGCAAAACATCTTGAATACGCTTCCCAGGAGGAACTTGTCCGTTGGCTTGACAATGGCACGGTCGCTTTCGGCCCATGTGAAGCCGCGGGAGGCAAGGAGTGTTCTGTTGACTGAGGCGGCGACTTGGGCTTGCCTGACGCTGTTGCGTTTCATAAACTCTTGCATTACTTGATCCAGAGCGTCGCTAAGCCCGGCGTTGTCGGTAAACCCGGTGACGGTGCCTGTGGTGTGCCATTCGCGATTGAGAGGGCTTGTTCGCTCGGCGAAGATGACTGCGTATCTCGCGTCTGTCTCACCGCCACCGGAGATATGAATGGGATACAGGTTCTTTTTGGCTTGTGCGGCCAACTCTGACTCTAGTTGCGATGTGCTGAGGTTTATGAGGGCTGTCCACTGTCCGACACTGGTGTCATCGAATATGGGTGTAAAGGTGTTGTCGTTGGAAACGTCAATATAAACCGGTCTCCAATATCTCTTTGAAGTCTCCCAACCCTCTAGCGTCTTGTAGTCGTTACTGTAATAAGATGTCTGGTATCACACGGTTTGCTTGTGGTTGACCGTGTTTTCGTGCCCGAGGATACACCACTGCCGCTTTTCCGGCGATCCGTACATGCTCACACCTTTGATGGTCATCTCTGCACCCATAGTCGCATTTATGTAGTCGTTGGGATTTGAGAGACCACAGTGCTGGGCCCAGTTACCAGCCGAAGATATTTTTTGCATTACTCCTGCAAACAGCGCATCGGAGGAAGATCCAGTGGCGGAGACGTGTGTGGAAACATATCCGCTGGCTTTCCAATGATCTAACCAGGCATTGTAGGCGGTTTCGTTGGCGCCTACTATAGTCTCGTATGCGTTGCCGTCCGCCTTGGTCCAGATTCCAGCATATTTCGCTTTGGTGGATGAGCCCTGGATGCTCAACGACGTCGGCTGGTATCCCTCAGCTTTCAATTTTGCAATCCTTTTTTCCGCTTCTGTACTATCGATGTTGAAGAAGACGTCCTGGTTGCTTGTCGCATTGCGTTTCGAAAGCGACAAGTCTTGGCCGTTGCTAGGGAGCGAAGCAACGACTGCTGCCAAAGAAAGGCAAAGTAACGAGCGTAAAGTATACATTATCGATGGCAGTGATTTACCAAGAGCAGCACCTATCGCCTTAATAAATTGCCTCTAATAAATTGCCTCGTTTAGAGATGCAAACTAGCGAATCCTAGTCCTGAAAATCTTCCGAAGCACGGTCCAGCCATTATACATGCGGCTCTGTCGCATTCTGTGTTCTACCCCTTAGCGTTACTATGTTTGGGTATCCTAGCACCGCAAGACTGACTTGCATACCGTGACCATGTCCGTGCGCAGAGTGCACCGCCCCTGATCTTCCTATAAACCATAAAGATATACATGATTATCTCGTAGCAGCAAAAGGGGAATCATTGTCTCGCTCGTCCCCAGCCATGTGCCGACACCCATCCGTACGCCATAAAAAATGCCCATACCTTCATTCCAAAACAGCAATATTACATCTCGCCATACAGCTTAGATGCAATCCTAAAACAAAAATAAAGTAGGCTCGTAAACATGCTGTCGTAACGATGCCCACGCGCCGTGCGTCGATAGTAATACGAGGACAACGATCCTGCCCACGCCGCCCAGAAGCATATGTCGTGTCTTCCACTGCGCCGTTCGCTGATGCAAATAGGAGCAAAATCGGGGACCGTGCCTCGATGTAATGTACGTGTGCGTGAAGATAAAACCAGTCCCTCTCACTTCTTCTTCATGAGAGCAGGTTGTTTTGATGGATCGGCTGGATCCAGAAATTTGGTCATGGCAAGAGAGAGTTCTTTGAACTCCACAGGCTTCGTGACGTAGGAGTTGAAACCAGCTTCCACACACTTTGCGTACACGTCTCCGAGGACGTTGGCAGAGAGCGCGATAATCGGGTGGCGACGGTACCCATGCTTCTTCTCCCACCGCCGGATCTCTTTGCAGGCCTGATACCCGTCTTTGTTGGGCATATGTAAATCGCACTGTAGATTGTCAGTATGGTACAGGTGAGATACATATGCGGGCTGGTACTTACAAGCACGATTGAATAGTAACCTGGTGGTTTGGAGAAGATGGTTTCAGTAGCTTGAACACCATCGAGTACTGTCTCCGTTTCAATATCAATCCTTGCAAGGAACTTTAGGATCACCTAACAAAAGTCAGTATTTATCGGGAAGAATGCGGAGAAGGTCGTTCTTACAGTCTGGTTAATCTTGTTGTCTTCAACGAGGAGAACTTTGTGGTTCTTGCCACCTACTCGACGCTTGAGCTCCTCGAACACAAGCTTTTGGCTGACCACGACTTGCTGAGCGCTATCCTGATTGCGATCTGTACTAGACTCTCGCTCCTTCTGTGGGTCAAATATGATGGCGAACTTGGATGGCTTGAGTGGCCGATAGATGAACTGCAGACGGCGATCGATATGGAGCTGATCATAGTCGTAATGTGGAGCATCCTTCATGAGTTCCTTCTTTTGCGATGGATCTGATACAACCACTACGGACGTGTTGCCATAGGAAGTAGAACTAAAGATCTGATCCATAATCGCATGTACTTCGGCCGTGTCGTGTAGCACCAGAACAACGTGAGTGAACAACACCGGGTTATCTCCACCCATCATTCTTTGCGCCTCAATGTTGCTTGACTGCCCCGTTACTTGATGAGGGATACCCTGGGGAAGTGTGTTCTTGATATGGCGGATCGTGGCTTCCCTACTATGCACTAGTGGACAGACCACAAGAATGGAAAACATGGGAGGCTGCAAGGCACTGCCAAGTGGTGAAAGACTACGGTGCGGTGAAGATTGGCGAGCAGTTTGCTCCGATTCACCGGAGCCTGTAGAGTAGCCGGAGGGATGTTGCCGTTCGGCATCGGGTCGCTTAGGAGGTAGTTCCAGGTTGATATTAACGTTCGCAGCAGCTTTAACTTCTTGTATGTACGACGATGCGGATGACCTTTCTGATCGCACGCTTGACTGCCCAGTGAGTGCAGCACTAGTCAGTGAATGGTCGGAGCTTCCAGAAGACAGCGAAGGTGAGTCACGTGAGCGCTCAGAAGCCGACGAGCTGTGTATCGGAGATTTTACAGACTCGCTCTTCTCGGATGATAGGCTCGATACGCGTTTAAGTTGTGTATAACCAGGCGTTTGCGATTGAACAAACTTCTGTAGAGCCGATGGCTGAGGCGGTTGCGGTGGTACCGATGGAGTGATAAGTGGAGTCTCAAAAGCTGGCGTTCCAGGCGTCGACACGAGCGGTTTAGGGTAGTCGTCGGCCGTGGGAAGTCCAAATTTGATCGTGAAGAAGAAGGTCGAGCCTTTGCCTGGCGCACTTCTAGCATCCATCCTACCCCCATGCAGTTCGACAAATTGCATGGAAATAGCCAAGCCGAGGCCTGTACCGCCATGTTGCCTGGTGCTGCTGGCGTCAATCTGACTAAATCTTTTGAAGAGGTACTTAGCCTCGGCATCAGTAAAGCCCTGGCCTGTATCTATGACTTCGAATCGAACCATGGTCTCGTTCTCCTTCAAAGGCCGAGAACGATCTGGCGATTGAACCTTGCAGCGTATAAAGATCTCCCCACGCTCTGTGAACTTGATTGCATTGCCCACCACGTTGAGAAGCACCTGCCGAATGCGGAACTTATCGCCCTTGACCTCTGCTGGGACACCCTCCTCTACAAGGTAATTAAGTTCAAGACCTTTTTGAATGGCAAGTCCCATGTTCAGGTCGTTGACTTCCTCCAACAGAGACGGCAGATGAAGCCATTCCATTGAGAGCTTGATCATACCCGCTTCGACCTTGCTCAGGTCAAGGATATCGTTGATGAGGTTGAGCAAGCTATCGGTACTGGCTTTGATGATGTTGACATGCTCTAGTTGTTCGGCATTGAGGACGCTGTCGAGAAGGAAGTTGACCATGCCGGAGATACCATTCAGTGGAGTTCGAATTTCGTGGGACATATTACTCAAAAACTTGGATTTTGCGTCCATGGTCTCTTTCAGAGTTTGCTCTAGTAGTTTGTGGTCGTTGATATCTGTAGCTGAACCATACCAGGTTTCTTCGTTGTTGTTCTCGGCCAAGGACTTTTCCAGTAAAACTCTTACCAGGTGCCATCGGTAATCGCCGTCTTTGTTGCGGAGTCGGACTTCGGTAGAGTAAGATGGGCGTCCATGGGCATCTTTGACGACCCTTAGTATTCCCGTACTTGCCAGTTTCGATAGCTTGGCTTGGGGCATATCCATCCTATCGGGCGTCGCGCCGCCAGGACTGGTTATGGTTCTCTCGGTCTCTGAGGAAGCATCGGAAGAACTGGAGTCGTGTTGCCCATTGTCAGGCGGCAATGTCGTGGGGACATTCGCAACACCGTGTTCGTCTAGCTCTGGGAGCTTACATTTGATGACATCGTCAGGGTGCACATGCTCCAAGAAGCCATTGCCCAGGGCATTAACCTCACTCTGCCCCGAGAAGGAAATCCACTGAGAGTTACAAAACGTCAGGCCTCTACGGTCCGAGACAACGAACACGATTTGAGGACTCGAATTTGCCAATGCACGATACTTGGCTTCCGAAGCAGCAGTTTCCTGCTGACGGGCGGAGTTCTGTTCAGCAAGATGCTGCTCATGAAAATCCATGTTGGTCCCAATCCAGTGAACTATCTGTTGGCGTTTGTTCTTGAGTGGTGCAACACGAACATAGAACCATCGATAGCATTGATCAAAACGTTGGAGCCTGACCTTCTTCTGTAGCTGTTGGCCAGTCCGCAAAGATCGACCCCATTCCTCCAAATAAGAGTCACGGTCTTCTGGGTGCATGGAATCCCATGGGTTTTGCAAAACTTGGCCTGAAGTCTGACCTCGATATATCAAGAACTTGGAGTTCACCCAAGTGACCACACCAGTGTTTGGTGCGGCGGTGAATATCTGCACAGGCAATGAATCGATGATGGTTCGTAGCAAGCTTTCAGAAGGAGGTGGCATGTCGACATCACTGATAGACGACCGCCTGGCATGCGCCTGAGGGTGTGGGAGTCGTCCTCCAGGAGTTGTTGCAGCCGGCAACGACTGGAATGAGGAAGTAAAATCCGCACCATACGAATGCAAGTAAGAGTGGTTACGATTAGAAGCGTCTTGCAGTTGAGCGCGGCGCACGTTTGACGCATCCTCCTTCTCGTTGCGTGACTTGGAAGTGTCCTCGCCAACTTGCTCTGCTACAGGGTTCACAGTGACGCGCTTTGCAGGGCGTTTTTCCGACTTCCGTGCAGAATGGTCTTGCGCCGATTGAGTCATCGACTTTGTATACTGCTTTTTAGCATCAAAGTAGCTTTCGACCGCTTCACTGCCGGCAAGATACCCCGGCGTGCTACCGACGGATTGCTTGCTAGAGAAGCCCATAGAAGCCGCGTCCCAGCCGGGTGTTCCTGAAATAGAACCACCAGGGCTATGTTTAGAACGGCCAGAGTAGTCGGACGGGCTAGTGACACTACCCGCTGCAGAGTTTGTTATATCTTCAAGGTCAAGATGGAGCAAATCGTCAAGACTATCGGAGTCTGAGGGCATACTGATACCTCCTGTAGTACTACCGACCATACGTCGCTGTCGAATAGAGGCGACCTGGGCTTGTGCATTACTGAAATGCCAGGCATTGGAAAAGGACGTGGCCAGATGAGGTCCAAGATGCTTGAGTGAGTTGGTCAAGTTACGTGGATATGGCACAATGGGCGATAGGATGGAAAGAATTGCAATAGGTGCCTTTCTCACAAAGTCCTCTTTTTGGAACGAACTAGTTGCCATGGACTGTTCAGATTGCCTCCTGGTCATAGATGGCGTTTGAGAGGGAGTGGATGCATCTGGTGATGGCATTACTTGTGACAGAGTGGGATGTATCAGTGGTATGTGTGTGACGGTGCTAGCTTTGTCAATGCCAATAGCTTCAACCATGCCATATCTTGTGTAATCCTGTGGAGATCGGGATGGGTTGAAGGTTTCCTCGTCAACATTGCTGGTCGTAAAGAAGGGGTTGGCGTCAGCATCATTCTGAATTGCTGGTGAAGGGGCGGGTGATTGTGCCCATGGCGAACTTGGATACTGCTCGTACTCTTCATAGCGCTGAGGTAGTCGAAGGTCATTGGGCCCAAGATTGCCATGTCCACGAGCAGTTGTTGTCTTTGGGGCCTCTGGTGCCTGGCTTCCGGAAGACTTGGGCTGGTCTGGCTTATCCTTGGACACGTCTTCTCTCGAGGTCGCCATTGAAGTTGAGTAATCTCTGGTCAAAGTAACCAGCCGTCCCCTCTCCAAGACACGATTGACTCCAGTGTTGTCGATCAATGCGTCAGGTTCGTGGTCGAGAGCACGGAGTACATGGTACACGGCACTAGGTGGTGAAGGGTCCCCGACGCTAGAAAATTCAGGGTCACTAAAGGACGGGCCTCCGGTCGGAGTCGACTGGGCAAAATTAGGAGAAGTGCCGTCGAACGAGGCCTGTGAAACTTGTCTCAAAGGATGTTCCGGCCTTGTAGTGCCGTGAGGGGCGTGGCTTGCAGCCCTAATTGGACCTCTTGGTCGCATTGGCTGCGAGGGAGTCGGGCTGTCCGGCGACATGGGCTTTTGACGTTCATGGCCCGCAAAGGAGTGGTGCGAGAACAGCTTCGGTCTCCGTTCTGGGATCATGGTCGACGGTGGCGTGTCAAAAGAAATGTTCTCCCGGAGACCTGGCGTCTCGGACTGTGGGTGTCTCGACTGGCCCATTGATTCCTGATACGTGGCAGCATGGGGACTACCATCCGTCGCCGTCGCCGTGAAGGTGGTCTTCTGGCCCCAGGGTACATTCTCAATGTCGGATGCGTCTGCTGGTACTGCGAGGGTGGCGCGCTCTGCTCCGTAGTAATCACGCATGATGGACGTGACGGCGGTCCACCATGCTGCAAGGCCTGGCTCGGCGCCCAGCTGCAATACGACATGGTAGAGATTGGGGCTGGGGAAACGTGGGTCTTCGGCACCCGGGCTCTGATAGTTGCGGCCTGCAGGAGCAAAGGGTGTACTTGATGCCGCGGGCGTGCTACTCTCGGACACGATGCGCTCTTTCGGCATTGCGTACTCTCGCGGGTAGCCGCCCATGACGGTGGGCGACAGGCTGGTGAAGGGCATGTGGAAGGCTGAAGCCCATCGCGGTGTGTTTGGGACGGTAGGGAACGGGTATGAGGGCGTCCGGACAGCTTGGGCGGCAGGTGTGGGCGGCATGCTTCCGCGAATCGTCCTGGCAGACTCAGTCGACTCAGTCGAAGTTGTGACTCCTGTGGGCAGTGGGTGTGAGCTGGGGCTGGGACTGGGGCTGGTGAAGGCGCCCTCGAGTGTGGGCGAGATTCCCGGCAGCGGCTCTTCCTTGATGGGCGATATGCGACGCGAGCCCAGCACGGCAACTGTGGCCGTGTTGGACGGAACCCGCATGCGCGCGCGCTGCTGTTGCTGCAGCATCTTCAATTGCAGGCCGCGCAGGCGCTCCACTTCCATCTCGTCGGGCGAGGCCTTGCCCAGTGGCGCATCGTCGCGGCTCTCCTTGCGCGCCCCGCCAGCCCCGTCCCCCCCGGCGAGCTGGCTCTCTTCCTCGCTCATTTCGGTATCCGTGGCTTCATCGTCGGTGGTGTCGGTTGTGTGGGCGGCAGGTGGTGCGTGGGGCGAGGCGTGCTGGGTCTGCGCCTGGTACGTTTTTGCATCGCTGGCGGCAAGTCTCTGCAGTGGCGGACGCTGGGTGGGTGGCGGCGCACTATCATCTCTCTTGCAAGTAGGAGAGGGGAGCGGGGCCTTTGTCATTATTGCATTCCCCAGTCTCCCACGGAAGGCGCAAACGGTATCGTGATGGGGTCGAGGCAGGAGGGTGCATAGATCAGAGGCACAGGCTATGACGTCGCAGGGCGTGCTCCTAACAGGAATGGACGGTGAAGAGGCCAGAGCACCATGGACAACTCAACAGCACGGATTAGTTACGACGATGGTATTGACCCTATCCAGGTGCCAGTGCCAGCAAAGCCTGAGTCCCCCCGTGCGCAGTCGACACAAGCTGGGAGGGCTTGGTGAGTAAGAATCAGATGGTGGGCTTATGCCAGGATCAGAAGCAGGATAGACCTCCTCGTCCCCGACCGCCATGCAGACCGGCCTGGATAGACTTACAGCAAGTTTAGGGGAGCACACGCCCACACGCAAAATATAGTAGCCGCTGAGGACAGGTGATTTGGATGGCGTGTACTGTGTAAAGCTTACTGGCGCCGGAAACCGTCTTGCTCCTGTCTCATTAGAGCATCCCGCCCTGAGCGAAATTGACTGTTGGCGAACGGGCGGCTTCGCCATGGGCGGATCTTGGCGTCGACGTCATTCCAGGGACTTCGCGTACCCTATCCTAACGTGTACGGCCAGCCGCACTTCCGTGACCCTAAGCCGAGAGCGCCCATATGGGCGATCAAACGACACCCAACCGCCGCACCTGCACACACGCCCGCTGATGCACTCGTCGCGCCATACGCCTCTGCCCTTTGCCCTTTGCATACCGCCTCCATTCACCACCTGAGCCCGGACTGCCCTGCCTTGCCTGGTGGCTGCTGGCAAGCGGGATGCCACGTTGTCCCGATTGGCTGGGCACCCCTGCCCACGCTAGCCCTGCGGGATTCCATAATCCCTCAATTGAGCTAGCCCTAGTTGTAGACTCATTCTTCGAGCAACCACCATGAAGAAGCTTTCCCACTTTGCGGCACCCGCCACCTACACTAAGAGCCTCACTAACGGCATTACACATGTCGCTGCCCAAATTGGCGTCTAGAATACGGCATATTGCGTTTTCGGCCGTTACACAGGCCTCCATTCCGATCCCAATCCCACAACTGCCATGGAACTGTTTCTCGTGCTATCATGCTGGCAAGCGTACCCCCTGGCTGGATCTTGCAGCCTTCCCTGCGAAGCTTGAGCACGTAGCGGCTTCCGCGCTTCTACATACCTCTAGCAATCAAGCCCCCTCCGCTGCAGGGCTGTCTTCCAAGGAATGTGCTGCGCTTTTCCAAGACGATGTGTCGGCGCGGGCCCAGGTGACATGCCAAAATGCCGACCGCTCAATATCGAAGTAGTAGAAGTAAGTTTGATGTCAGTATCAGCGACCACACGTGGAAACATGACAAGGAACCCCACCATCCGAGCAGCGAGCACCCCGCCCACGTCGACTTGCACGATTCAGCCACTAGATTCGGATAACATCGTGTTGCACGTTGCATCGCTAGTCGTTGTGATGTGCGATATATTTCCGAGGCCGGCAGGAGCTATCCGTGACGATCTTTAGTGGCTGCATCTAATCAGGTACCATGGACCTATCACAGGTAAACCGGAGTTTACGCGCCCCAGGTTGAAGGGGGAAAACAAAGCTGCTCCCCCCCCCTCCTCTTGGGAACTGGTGGTGTGCGGACTGGGCAGAATATTCCAAATCCCTTCCAAATCGCCGATTTGCATGGATTCGTATTATCGGATGATTTCGAGAGGCAAAAAAACACGCCACTTTCATGGACGTGGGAGTCTGGATGCTGCGCGGCTGAGGACGCCAGCCTTGACCTCTCGCAGAAAAAGCATTCAGCTGTGGCATGGGCGTAAAACTGTTTTGCTGGCAAAATGACAGCTCCGTGGAACACCACGCGAAATTATACGACTGATGAACAAGGCACCGCATGTAACACGGTAATCAAGGTGAGAAATAACATGTTTACTAAACAAATGTCTCGGACAATTCCCAAGCAAATGACCTCCCCCATCCCTCACTCTACGAACCCCCATCACACAAACTCAACACCATACTCCCCCTAAACTCCCCCTTACAACCCCTACTCGGCTCCCCCACCCTCGTCCTATCAAACATATAAACATCACCACACCTCCCCTCGCACCTGAACCCTTCACACACTCCTCCTCCTCCTCCTCCTCCACTCTTCTCAAACCGCAGCGCCAACCCCCCCTGATACCCCGGACACTGGCTACTCTTAACCTGATAGTCGTCCTCAGTAGCCGTGGCGTCGGTCCCGTTGAACTCACACGGTAGCCCACAGTCCAGCAGCGAGACATCGTACCACAGTTTTGGCGGCTCTGCTGACGCTACAGAGGAAGCAAGTGAGTATTCTAGCTGCGTGATGTCGTGTTGCTTGAAGGAGGAGGAATTGCTGTTTTTATCATTGTTGTCCGCCCAGGATACTTTCAACGACACGCTCTGCCCATCTAATTTATCAGTGGACGGGTTATACCCAGGCAGTTGCTGTTGGGTTTTATCAGGGGCGAGGTACGTGCGCCGGAAATTCTCGGTGTAAGTTGTGCGGGGGGAGAGGGTGTGCTGGATGGAGTCTTCAGGGGCAGAGTACCCGGTTGAAACGTTGCGGTAGTCGCCGAGACGATGGGCGCCTGTGGATTGGATGGTGAAGGTGGTGTTGCAGTTGTTGATGATGGTGGCGTTGCCCCATGTATAGCCGTTGTCGGGGATGGGTGGGGTATAGGTGTAGGGTGATGAAGGGGGGGAAGGGGATGTGGTGTGGGGGGAGGTGGATGATATGGATTGGTAGTTTGCTACTTGGAGTGCTGCGGCTGAGCTTCTCTGCATGCCGTGGTACTCTGACGGTACGGTGGCGGCGAGGAGCAGACAGAACCAGGACCAGGTTGCGATATTTTCCGTGATGAAAGACATGGTGGACATGCTGGAGGATCTTTTGGGGGTAAGATCAATATCAATATCAATATCAAAATTACTACGCTTTGTCAATTCTCCTTTGAACTCGTTGTGGGAATGCTGTATTCTTTTACCCTTTTCCACAGAGTAAACAACACAGAAAACAGGTGGATTGATAGAGTGAAGAAAAAGCAATACGCTACACATGCCTTCTTGTGAGTTCAAATACCCTTCCCACCCGCTGGTTATGAGTCGTACCTACACACACATACACGGTCCGTATGACTTTCACAGCAACCCCACTCACTCACACACTCACACCAAAAAACCGTACATGACTCCCCATCACCCAACCACCCACCCACCCACCCAACCGTCACCACATGACCAAGTGTCCGTCCTTCCTTCCTTCCTTCCTTCCTTCCTTCCTATATTCTTTATTCATAAGTAGGCGAATACATAACACAACGACTCACTCATTCTGTATGAATCTTCCCCTTCCACTTCCCCTTTCCCTTCTACAGATAAATATTTCTATAGGAGGGAGGGGGACCGGGGGAGGGAGTCATACCAGCTTCGTCATCGTTATTTTGTCCGTCTATAAACCAGATGAATTATGTACTTTTAGCTGAACAGATCTCCGCAGGAAAAGAAAACAGCCGTTGAAGAAGGAAGCCGTGGGAGTGGGAGTAAAGAAGGCGGAAAAGACGAGGGAAAAGGGGGGGTAGGTGTAGTGATTTTTAATGGCAGAGGCAGAGAGGGGAAAGCATGGAACAAAGGACGAAGGGAATGTTTGGGTATGGCTTTCGTTGTATAAACTGGATGGATGGCTCAAGAGAGAAATATGTGTATTTATAGTTCGTAACGGTGTTTCAACTGCTTCAGCTATGCTTTTTGTTCGCCTAAATGGTGGGAAAAATATACGGACCGAGACTACAACTATCGATTAAATGTTGTACTTGAGTAAGAAAAGACTACAACATGGGTTTTATCTCTGCTGCTTCCTTGAACTCAGCACCGGTTTTGGACCGCACTTCATCGACTGTGACACCATCTGCTAGCTCAATGAGGGTGAGACCCTGTGTAAAGTCCACGTCGAAGACGCACTGTTGTAGTTGTTTCGTTAGCTTTTATTCGGCCATACACATCGAATACCAATGATAACTGGCAAGACAGAGAGAGAGAGAGAGAGAGAGAGAAACTCGCGAAAAGAGACATCAAAACTTACCAAATCCGTAATAATCCGACTCACACACGCCTTGCCCGTAAGCGGAAACTCGCACTGTTTCAAAATCTTGGGCCTCCCCTTCTTATCCGTATGCTCCATGGTAACCACCACCTTCGTCGCCTGCGGATTACTCACCAAATCCATCGCGCCTCCAAACCCTTTGACCTTGCCCGGCAGCATCCAATTCGCCAAGTCACCGTTTGCAGAAACTTGCATCGCACCCAAGATGGTCAGGTTAATTTTCCCGGCACGAATCATGCCAAAGGATTCTTCGGAGCCAAAGCACGAGGCACCGGGGAGTAAAGTGACTGTTCTTTGCCTGCGTTGATGAGGTCGGGGTCTTCGGTGCCGACGGCTGGGTAAGGGCCGAGGCCTAAGATGCCGTTTTCAGATTGTAGTTGGACTTCTACGGAGGGGTCTACAAAGGAAGGGGCGAGCATGGGCATGCCGATGCCTAGGTTGGCGTACATGCCGTTTTTGAATTCTTTGGCGGCGCGGCGGACGATGCGTTCGCGTTTGGATGCCGTGTCACCCTTGCCCAGGGCGTCCTTGGGGTCTTGAGCTTCCTTTGCGTTTACCACTTTTTCAATCTTCTTCTCTGCGGTGGATTGGATGACGCGGTCGACGTAGATGCCAGGGACGTGCACGGCGTTGGGAGGGATCTCGCCCACGTCTACAATATGCTCTGCTTCCACAATCGTAACTTTTGCGTTTCGTGCCATGGCGCCATTGAAGTTTTGGGCCGAGAAGCGGAATTGCACGTTTCCGAGCCGGTCGGCCTTGTGGGCTTTGATAAAGGCGTAGTCGCCTTTTATACTCTCTTCCATGACATAGCTCTTGCCGCTGAAGACTTTGACGTCGCGGGGTGTCGAGTACTGGGCTACGCTGCCGTCGCTGTTGTGCTTGAGTGCGAGTTCGCCTGTTTGCACGACAGTGCCAAAGGCGGCGGGGGTGTAGAATGCGGGGATGCCAGCGCCGCCTGCTCTACATCTTTCGGCCAATGTGCCCTGTGGTGTGAGTTCTAGCTCTAGTTCGCCGGTGAGGTACATTTGCTCGAGGACCTTGTTTTCGCCTACGTAGCTTGCAATCATCTTCTTGACTTGCTTGCTTTCTAAGAGTAGGCCTAGACCTCCGCCTACAACGCCGGCGTTGTTGGATACGGCGGTTAGGCCGGTGATGTGCGGTGTGTTCTTCACTTGGTTGATGAGCGTATCTGGGACGCCGGAGAGGCCGAAGCCACCGCATAGAAGGGTGCTGTCGGAAGACATGTCTTCAATTGCAGCTGCAGCGCTCGGATATACTTTGTTAATCTCATTTCGGCGGAGGGATGACGAGAAGGAGCGAGAGAGGTTGAGATATGTCTATTAAAGTCAACGGCTACCCAAGAAGTTTTCAAGTGATCGGGCATGTGTAGTACTTTTGTCGTGCTCCGCGAAAAGGTGCGCGCAGTGCGGAGTGTGAGGGATATTGACGGCATCTTGGACGAACTGTAGAAAACAAGACAATGCGATAGATGTCGTGTTCACACAATTCAAAGAAAGAGAATATAACTCTAGGAGGGGGAACCGAAACGTGGACACAGGCTGCAATTATCTGTAATCCCCAAACATGCGACCTCGGGACAACGACGTTAGTATGGTTTGCATCGGCACGTTATGGGACGGAACTGCGGCCGGCGCGGAATGTGGAGGAAGCTGGATTTGCGGAGAAAGGCTGTGGCTAGCTTCGTGCGCACGGGGCAGGCCATTGAAAGCGGCGTGGTGATTGGGTAGCGAGGGCTGACTCAGGCAAGTGACGGAATTGTTATCCTGGTCCGTTGCCGATGCATGCCCCGATCGATAGCCACATGGCAATGACAGCCTTCACCAACCTCCATCTGTAGAGTCATGCTCGACTGACTTACACATGCTGAATCCCAGTCCTTTACGAGGTTCTGAGAAGTTGTCCGTGTTTTTTATCGACTTTAACTAGGAATTTCATGTCGACATACTGCACTGAATCGCTAGGAATACCAGCATGTCAGCGAAGAAATAAGCAAGAGAAGAAACTACGACTTATCATCAAGGGGAGGAGAGGAGGGGAGGTTATCTTGGTAACTTCATGGTATGCGGCAAGGAAAGAAGTAGAAAACTTATTCACTTTATATCCATGTTCTATACAACAAGAAAGTGGGGTGCTAACTAACTAACTAACTCTATGCGACCAACGACTAACTCTCTCATACACCCACCCATCTCTTGCATCCCCCATTCATCTATGCTTGGCCCACAAACACCAACATAAACACACACACACACACGCTTATGAAAAGCTACAACTCCCTAAAAGAAGAAAATAATGTGCCGCTCATCTACTCCGTCCGCGTCTTACTCCCCACCCCATCGATAGCCGGATCATACTCGTGACCCCTCTGACTCCTGGTACTGCTCCTCTTAGGCACGAGCGTAGGGTTAGCCTCTTTAAGGGGCGCCGCCTGGGAAGCGTCGATATCCACATCGCTCTCGTCACCATCAATGCCCGCCTCTCTCCTCCTGCGCTGCCTCTCGAGCCACTCTTCGTCGTCCTCATCGTCACTGTCGTCCTCGCCAACAACGCCGTAGCGTCCTTCATTACCCTCGCCGCTGCCATGTGCAGGGTCCTTGATGAAATTGTCGATGATCCAGTACTGCAGGCCATTCATGACGAGCGGGAAGACGAACATGACAAACGCGATTTGCAGCGCCGTGTTGCCTTCTGTCCAGCGAAGCGCCCAGTCGCCGACCCACGCAATCCAGGGCAGGAGGGCGAAAATGGCCAGCACGCAAAGCTTCATGCCGATGAGGCCGAGGAAGTAGATGATGGACTGTTTGAGCCACCAGGTGGCCCGAGGCGGGACACCATAGTTTCCTGAACGGATTGACTCGGGAGGGTTGGCGAGCGGGGTGTGGGCGAAGGCTGCGTGGAGGATCTTGAGGAGCATGACAAGGATGGGAATGCCGATTGTAGTCTAAAGATGAATGGATTAGCATAGTTTTCTTTATTTCAAGAAACAAAAACGGGGCATGACACATACATCGATGGCCAGGTTGAGCAGATAAAACGAGCACGGGTTTGGCTGTTTGCCTTGCTCGTCGGTCACAGTGTACTGTGGAGTAGCGCCCGTGGTGGTGACCACATCGAATTTACCTGAAGACAGCATGGACATGAGCACGTTTGCGAGATGCAGAAGCACAGAGCCAAAGACCTGCTTCGATACATCGAAGAACCAAATCTTCATCGGTCGGCGGGGCGACTCTCGTAGTCGCTTGACGGCAAGAGACGAGACAGCTAGTAGGCCCAGTGCAGCCTGCACCAATAGAGCAAAGTCTCCAAGCAAGTTGCACTCGCCATTGCCGTCTTCGCCATCCATGGGGTTTCCCTGTGTAACTGCTGAGCCGGCAGGCTTGGCCGCTTGTGTCTCTTTTTGAGCACCTGGCGAGGCTGAAGTAGAAGTAGGTCTATCTACGTTTTCAGGCGCAGCTTCCTCGTTGTCTGCATTCACATTCTCGTCCGTAAGCGAAGGGGTCGGCGTCGCCTGAGCGGTTGGTGTTGAAATCACAGTTGGTTCGACAGGTTTGATAGGCTCCGCCTTTACACCCGCGATGCCCATGAGCTCGGTCTCGAAAACTGCCATACGTTGTCAGATAAAGGATCCAACATGTCGCCCCCAACTCATACATACCTAGTGTTGACCCAGCGGGTATGACATCGCCCTTAGCCTCGTCTCCATATGCCATTTCCGGGGGTATAATCAGCTTTCTGCCTTCTCCGATGCACATGTCCAGGAGACCCTCGTCCCATCCTGTAATAACCTGGCCTGTGCCAATCTTGAACTTGAGTGGCGACCCACGATCATAGCTGGAATCGAACTTGGTTCCATCTAGCAGCGTGCCCTTGTAGTGCATCGACAGTAAATCGCCCTTTTGCGACTTGCGCGTGCACTCGACGGCTTTGGTGACCTGAATTTCAAGGTCCGCCGCATAGGCTAGCGAAGGGAGCAGAGCCAGCGGCAGTGCCAGCAATGTAGTGAGGGGCCGCATAGCGGCGAGCAAGCGACAGAATGTGTCGATGTGGAGGTCCGAAGGGTGGGAGCGAAGGCGACGTTGTAAATGTCTCACCAGGCAGGTAGCAATGTGGTGCACAAGGGACAACAAGTGCTACTTAAGCCACGATGAGGCTTGTCGCCGCACGTTCGGATAGGCGTGAAACGCCAGGGGTGCGAGGCGACGCGATGGCACACTTGTACGAGCCGGATAATTATCCAAAATAGTGCAAGTCAAGGTCTAGGAGCGACAGCGAAGCGGTTGATGGAGGACTGACGGTCAACGCCAGTTGCAGCTGCAGAGTGGCAACTACGAGAGGTGCATGTGAGGACAATGGCCAAGCTGATCAGCTCCCACTTCCCTGCAGCGATCCTCACCACACCCTGACGGCCAATACTTCGTATAGCCAATATTAGCTATCCGACCGTGTAATAACCGCTCAAGGAGATAAACTGCACAAGTCTTCTCATGCATTTGCACGCACTCAGACAAATTCAAAACTCTTAAGATTTTTGCAAATCATAAAGGAAAAAATAATTCTTGGTAATACAAAGCGAATGTCTCGCATTTGGTCATCAAAATGCCTCCAAACGCCACCGATGCTACAAATTGCGGTAAAATACCCAAACCGCACTTTGGGTTGACAACTATGCTACACACATACACACTACTCGTGGTCTTCTGGCCTCTTCAACGGACTTGTTCTGGCCGGGCTGTCGATAACCGACGCCCCGGGTAGGCCAGGTGCAAGCTGGAGACTATGGCGCACAATGCCTTGTCCCGGTCGCACTACCACGCTACCTCTCCTGTCGCGTTCCAACGGATCTGCGGTATGGACGGGTGCGTACTCTGCCTGGTTCTGCAGATGCGCAGTCATCCGCGCTTCCTCTCTCATCTTCTTAATCTTCATATAGTTGTACGCCGCGATACTTCCAATCGTGACAACAAGCCCAGTCAGGTTGATGGGCGTAAGCGGATCCTCAAAAATGAGATTCGCGGTTCCAATGGTAACGACCTCCTTGAAAATGCCACAGATGCTGAGGGTGACGACCGACGTCCGCTTCAGCAGAGCGAACTCGGATGCGGTCATGAGGAAGGCCAAGACGCCTGGGAACAAAAGAATGCCAACGCCAAGACCAGTGCCCTTTGATTCGAAAAGTTGTGAAAGGCCTTCCAAAAGCGCAGAGAAGCCTTCCACGGGTATCGCGAGAATAAATATGCTGACGAACATGACGGGTGCAAGGAAGAAGATGGAGGAGAAGGGGTTTGCCGTCGCGGGATTATGGAGGAGGAGAATTTGGGTCAGTGACCAGCGGAAACCAGAGGAGCATGCCGAGACCATGACGAGGATGAAGCCGAGCGTGTGGAAAGCTGTCTCACCGGCGACCATCATGACCACACCGACTGTCATTATGAGGATGATGAAGACAAGTCTCCATGACGGTTTCTCGAGCCGGAAGAGGAAGGCGAATATGAGGACAAAGCCGAGGGCGGACGACTTGCACATTGCTGTCCATGTTAGCTGTAGTAGCCTTGGGGGGAACGTTGACGCTTACTAAAAAATGTCAACGAGATGAATTTTAGACTCGTGTTGCCCAGGCCAATATCCATGCCCGTTGCTGCACCGCACGGCCCCAGTCTGCTGAAGTAAAACCACTTGGTCATGAGTGGCTTGTTGGGGTCTACGGGCTCTGCTCGCGTGCCAGGGGCGTGTGGGTTGAGGGAGTCGTGTCGTGGTCGGAAGGAGGGTATGAGGAATAGGACCAGCGATGCGAGTGTGAACTGGACAATCATGTGCAGACATGTTGTGAAGAGTGGAAAGGGGAAGATGTTCTTGGCCTCGCCATCGTCCTTGGCCTCCTTGAACATCCATTTGTTGTAGACTGAGATGGATATAGAGAAGAGATACCTAGGGGGGTGTCAGCATGTCAGCCTCTCCGTCTTCTTGCGTTGAGATCATACCATAGGCCAATGAGCACAGAATTGACCAGCATCGACTTGAGGAGATTCTGGTCGGCGAGCTTCTTCTCCTCCTTGGTGTAGGTGTCGTCAGGCACAATCCGCTGGTCAAGCAGCGTGTTTCTCCTCTTTCTCCGCCGCCGTCTCCGCCGGTCTCGCTTGGTGAGGCCGGTCTCCTCGTCGTCCTCGAGGCCGTCGGCACTCATGTCGTCGAGCTCAAGGTCGTCGCTGTCGCTGCGTGAGTCGGAATCGGAGCGGGTGGTGTCTTCAGAGGAGCCGTCTTCGCCCTCTTCAGCAATGTGGTCTGAAGGGCGTCTCCGGGGCTTCTTCTTCTTCTTCAAGTCTTGGGTGGTGGGCAGGGTGGCGCCGGCGAGGGAGGTGGATCGTCGTCGAGCAGCGGTGTACTCCTCCGTCATCGTAGGGTTGGGCGGATGAACGAGTGTCGCAAAGCCAGCGCGGTGCGAGACTCGGGGGCCCTCGTTGTAGGCGTAGGCGTTGGCGTTGGCGTCGTCGTCGTCGTCGTCGTCTTCTATGTCGGAGAGGGAACTGTCTGACGGAAGCGACGGCAGGGTGCGAAGAGGAAATTCATTCCCCGGACTAAGCAGCGGGCCTTGTTGTGTAGCGGTGTCTTGCAGATGCAGCCAGCGAGCTATCCGGGCCTCCTCTGCGCCCGTCATGCTGCCTCGACGGCGCGCACCTGATTCGCCCTACGCGGTCGTGTGGGTCGCCAAGGGCAGAGGCACTGGTGCAGGCCTGTTTCCTGCTTCTGCTTCCAACCTAGCAGCAAACTAGCATCAGGGGCTTAGCGGGACGGTGCGTCAAGGGATGCTTCGACGTGGTGGTAATGCAGGTACAAAGTTCACCAAGACGTGACAAAGCTGCGCATCTAGCTTTACACGAGCTCCCTATGTACTGTTACGAACTGCAATCTGCAACACCAACCCTGACCCTGCCACCCTTGGTACGAGGTACCACCAGCCCAATCACCACCACGTGTCAATTTAAAAGTCGTCGAAGCGGGGAAAAGCACCGCGGGACGGATGATCCACCCCGTGATCGTGATGGCCGCCCATGGCCGCCATGGCAATGGGTCTAGACGTCCCCACCTTGGCCCTACTACTGCACGCGAGCATCGCACATGTATCGTCATCAGAACATACTCGACGCCAATAGACGCCAATAGACGCTGCACACAGCGCACTGGTTTCGCCCAGTTTGAACATGTTTCAATCGTGCTGCACCAAGCGCCATGAATGCCCAGGATGCATGTCCTCACTGTCCTACGTCTAAACCTTACTGTGAAAACCTGCGCTTAGTACGGGGAATACGCCCTGAGAACCTCCAAAACAGAAACGCCGTGATATGCAAGCCCAAAAACAAATTCATCCCGCCCAAGCCTGCCTGCCTGCCTGCCTACATAGTTACCGCTTTTTGCGGCGCCACGGGTGCTGTCGGCAGCAGCTCAATCTGCCGGATCAAGAAGGCCTTTTCGTCTATAAACTGCTCATCTTCTGTCCGGTCTTCGAGAAACGTAGGCAGGAAGCGCAGCAGTCGCTCGCGATTACTAATAAGAATCCGTTGCACTGCGACGGATTTATTCGGGTTGGCGACGAAGACCTGCCTGTGTAAGCTTGAGTTTGGCATGCAGCCGTCACAACCACCCACCTTGAATACATGGAACCCTTCGTAGTTGATCATCTTCCTGTCATCCCTAAGCAGCTTCATAATGATCTTGAGGTTCTCGCCAGAGTCCGCGTAGGATGTCATAACGTTGTAGTTGGCCCGGTCGAGTAAAATCTCACCCAAGAGCTTAATCGACTGACGCTTGGTCACATAGCTTTCTGACTGCACTAGTATCGTGTTGTACTTGGTAAAAAATTCCTCAAAGTTGGTTTGTAGGAACGTCGCCACGAGTGGCTTGTGCCTTGTCAGAATCTCCTGTAAACATGTCAGCCAGGCTCTGATGGGACGGAAACCAAGCACCCTACCCTGAATGTGTTGAACGCATCAGCGCTAACCTCGAAGGCGCCCTTGTCTATCCATGCAAAGAATTTCCAGAACACGCCGTTGCCAGTCGCGGGTAGGTCCGGGTTTACACTGCCTAGGTCTAGAGTCTGGCCGTCCTCCATGGGCTCGTCGTAGAGAAGTAACGCAGCGATTGCATCAAACTTGAGCGCCTCCCGCAGGATGCCGCCACACGGCATCGCACTCTCTCTCCGGTCGTAGCCCCTGCATAGGGCAATAATTATGTCTGGCCGGTACGCAACAACATGCTCCAGTACCTGAGGGTTGTCCTGCCCGGCGGGCTTGTACCGGAAAGCGGTCGAAAAAATGACTTGGGCATCTTTGCGCGATTCGAAAGGTAGCTTGTGTATGTTGATAGCTAGCGCGTAGAGCAGATCTTCGTTCAGAATGTTGGTGAGGAGTTGGAACACGGCCTCGGGATTCACTTCTGTGTCTTGGGGAACATCAGCGCTGTATTCGGGGTGCGCTGAAGGGAAGGAGCGTCAACAATACCGGGTGTGCCCTGAAGCCTAATCTTCATTTGCTGTAGGTCCAGTGCAAGCCCTTCCTCCAACTATCACATGTCAGCCATGCTTTCCCAGCTGCCTCGTTATCGTGCCTGTACAGCCGCACCTTGGGGTTGGGCTTGTCCTCCTGTCCGAGCCGTAGCGTGAGCTCTTTAATAGACCGTGTGAGTTCGAGGTTGTTCTTTTGCTTATTTCGAAAGAGAAACGCCATGTTGAGTCGATTGCCGGCTTTGCTGGGGCGGTGATCAATGTGGGACGGCCGTGGTAGGAGGGCACTGAGGGGTTGTAACAGGAGGCCAGGGCCGGGAGACTGCTATCTGGACGGCGGCGACATGCACGCAACCGCAGCTGGAGATTATATCCGGAAACCGATGGGCTGTTGAGCGGATGCAGGGGTCAATGCCGTTTGTTGTCCAGCCTGCTTTGCTATGGTGGTGATGCCATTGCTCGTCGGTTACGGAGGGTCAACCCTGCATCACTAGTTCCTGCCCGCCGGCCTTGCTTGCACTTCCACTCGCCCATGATATTAATTACTAACTCATCTACAGAACTTGCCTGCCTACGACATACAATTTCTCACCCCCATGATTGCAGTTGTATCTACCGCCAGCGTTTCTAGAAGTCTTGGTAGCTCTACTGCATGTAAAACTGGGTGCATTCTCTGCAGACGTTCGTTCACTACGCCGCATTCCGAGCCCAGAACCATGAAAAGCACCTTTATCGATACATGCAGAACCACAATAGGAAATGTCCTTCTCACTGTCTCCGCTCACCGAGTGAAGTAGGCGTGCTCGAGAACCTGGTGTTACCGTCAGCTGCGTCTCCGTGTCCAGAGTTTTGACCATCAACTCACCCTGCCTGCACTCATCCTCGCGCCACTTTCGTACTTGACCAAGCTACCGATAAGATCACGTTCTACTTCAGACGACTTTGGAAGCAGCACAGCCCAGTCCTGTGGCGGATACTCGTAGAATTGCACCTTGCCCCAATCGCGGAAACCTGCCGCTTCCTGCTCCAGTTAGCAAAACCCGGAAGTGCTCAGCTTTACAACGCACCGGCCAAACCTCCAGGTTCGGTGTTCCCAGCTTTTTAAACACGCTCTGTATCAAGGCCAAATCGCTGCCAAGTTCTCCCGAATCGAACAGCGTGGCGTGTTCAGGGTCTAGTGCTTCGGCAACTGTGCACCCGGCAGCCCACATGTCCAGACTGCAGCCGTACTGCTGATTACCGAACAGCAGCTCAGGAGGTCTGTAACAGGTAGTACCAACGTCGGTAATCTTCGATTCCGCCACTTCTGAGCCAGTTGCTTCCGGTGCCCATGCAATGCCGAAATCCGATAGATATGCGGGTCCGTCCAGCGACTTGAGAAGAATGTTGGAGGGCTTGATGTCCCGGTGGATGATTCCCTTACTATGGATGTCGGCTAGTCCAGTGAACAGGTCTTTCAAGCATGTTTTGATCTGAGTCTTTGACAATCTTTTATCCCGCAACAGGTCGCTGAAATCGTAGCGCAGAAAAGGAAACACCAGGACAAAGTGACTTCCATCTTCACGGAAGGTGTCAAGGAGGGGTATGATACGGTCTGATACTGCAAGGCTGAGAATCTTGGCTTCCCGCTTTGAGTCGTGCGGCGGCTCCATTACCGACGGCGTAGTGATCTTCAGCGCAACCAGCTTGCTCTTTGCTGGGGACTCTGCGGGGAAGTAGCTGTCATGGCCTAGCGCAGGTGCTTTGTATATGACAGAAAAGAGGCCCTCGCGATGGTAGACAGCATTGTGGTACTTGCCAATGGGCTTCCCGCCCGGCGTAGGAACATAGTCCTCGTCCTAGGGTAGAGATCAGTGGGTGTCGGCTGATGTACGACGTGTACTCTGACCTCTGATGTGGGGAATTCGAGCGAAGGTCTGGGGAAGTCGGCTATCTTTTCATTGCACAGTCGCTCGTATTCTCCCTGCGCAATTGTTATGCGTGGGGTCGGATGTGGTTGGGGAAGGTGTATACCAGAGAATGGGCTTGGCCGTAAATGGCAGCCTCAGCTTTGGTAGCCTCAATGCGCGCATCAGCCGTAGACAGCGATGGGTCGGCTGACTGGTAAGCAGAAGTTCTGACATGCGGTTAGACCAGCAATACAAAGAAAGTTTCAGGCACTGGTACGAATGCAAGCTTCTTACCAGGTGTTCCTAGAACGGCAATGTAGGCAGCATGGTACTTGCATTTGGGAGACGGCCGACAGGCGCGCAGAAAAAGCGAGGCTCGACGGCCAACCCGAGGAGGCCATGGCACAATCGACTTGGACACGGCTGTTCAAGGTCGGAATCACGCAGCAGCAGAGGTGTTGTTGGGCATCGGGCGTGGTGTTGAGGCGGTATAGGGTATAGGCACGTGAGTGAGGGTGCCCGAATTAGGTACCGACACTACTGTGTACCCTACTCCAGTCCAATCGCCCGGGTACCGGCAGTGGGCGTACAGTACAGGCCTATCCTGCTTAGACTATTCCGTAAATTTCCCGTATTCATGCCGTCGTTGGACCGGAGGCGTTCTGACGTTCTGACGTGTCTCACCAGCTCCGAGCTTCCCTTCTTCATCGCGGGACCAGGATCATAGGTATTAGTAGGTACTGCGAGGCTTGGGCTGTAATCGTTACTAAGGTTACGTCAGTCCCGGGCACAACCGCCGCGTCGTCCTAGGCCGCTTTGGAACTGCCCCAAGCCACTCGTGACAGCGCAGTTGCCAGTCACGACTCACGAGAGCTCCCCCGACGCTTGACACGCCGGCCGAGCATCCGCTCTATGTGAATTTCGAAATATACCGAGTAGCGAAGCTGAGGCTGTGCGCCTGTCCCCCCACATCCACGCCACGCCATGGAGCTCCAACGCAAAGAATACCCGGCAATGCTGGTGAGAGCTACCCGTCCCCGGTTTCTTCTGATGCCCGCTTACCTCAGTTCCAGACGTCGCTCTCGCCCGGCCAAGCCGTGACGGTGCTCGACGGCCGCATGCGACATGTCGGCCAGCTAAACAACCACATTGCCGACTGGCTGCAGGTCCGTCCAAGGCAACGAGTGCGAGTGCGCAGGCAGACGAGGACTCACCAATGCGCAGGAACGCCGTCGCGTCGAAGAACAATATGTTAGCGGGCTGCGGAAGCTCGCGAACAAGCACCCGCCGGACGAATCTTCCGATCTCGGGTACATACATGGCTCCTCATGGCTTTCCACGCGCATTGACTGACTTGGGCGCAGCATATTTACCACGCCATGGCAGAAGATCGTCAGCGCAACCGAAGCCGTCGCCCACTCGCATGCGCACCTCGCTGCCCGCATCGAGGCCGACGTCGAACGCCCCCTGCGCGACTTCTCAGCGAACAATCGGGAGATGCAGGCCATGGGCAACATCCAGGGAAACCTCGCGGCAATTGCAAAGGACATCGACACCGCGCAGAAGAAGCAGGGCAAACTTCGGGATAAGGGATCGAAGGCCAAAGCGTCCGCCGTAGCCGACGCCGTTCAGGACATAGAAAAGGCCGAGCTTCAATGGGACTCGCAAGCGCCCTACGTCTTCGAACAGCTGCAGGCCATTGACGAGACCCGCCTCAACCATCTCCGCGACGCTCTCACCCAATTCCAGACACTCGAAGTAGATCAGGTAGAGCGTAGCCGGACCACCACCGAGGACGCGCTGAACGCCATGCTCAACATCGAAACCGCCGACGAGATACAGACATGGTCCCTGAGAATGCGGAGCGGAGAGGCGCCTCCACCCTCGCGGAAGCTGAGCAGCACCGGTGGTACGCCTTCGCGGAGTCTGGCCCCGCCACCAATACCGGGTCCAGCCTCGCCCACTGCACCAGATGACAACGGGAGCCAGAAGAGCGCAAACGTGCAGGAAAAACACAGCTCCAACCCCCTCAAGCGACTCGGGACCGTACTAGGCCGACGGAAAAGCGCGCATCCTTACGGGCGGGCCGTATCGCCCGAACGAAACTCGTCGTCAAACCTGGGGTCGGCATTCGGTGGCTTTGGCAAGGGCAAGTCCAAGGATCGCGAAAACCAGGCCTCATCCCTGAGTTCCACCGCAGAACGCCCGACTTCACCTCTGAGACGCCTTTCCCAGCGGCCCAGTATCTCCCAGAGATCCGACTCTCCAAGTCTCACCCGCCAGGCGAGCACAGATGGAGGCCCAAACGGTACCATACCTGAGTCGTCCACGGAGACAGAGACTCCAACCCCTGTGAATGGAACCGCGCCTGTACAAGAATCGATACCCGAACTCAATGAGCCCTTGTCTCCGCCTACAGTTGTAGAGACACCGCCAGAACCGGAGAAGGATGCCGAAGGTTTCTCTGTACCACCATCTGCCGTCGACGCTATCACAGAGGCGGAGAGGGAAGCGGGATAGTAAGGATACCCGATATTATAAACTTACAACTAGCAGCTAACAAAGGGCAGCGCGAATAGCGAGGGAAATTCACAGCCTCAATTCAAGCTCGATATTCGAAATGCACCCATCCAAGAAGAGGATGGCGATGCCGACGCGGCTACCGCGAACCTGGTCAACACCCTGCGCGCAGTATGTTGTATCCAATGCCACAGTACACAGGTGCTAACTGAGAACAGCAAGCTGCACAGCCTAAGCGTGCGAGTACCCTGCGTGGCCGTCGCGACGTTCGTAACACGATCTTTGTGCCAAACCCCGCAATGCCAGATCTCCAAAGCATTGGCGAAGTACCTCCGCTCCCAACTGATGATTCTGGCCTAGCTTCTGGTCCCGGATCCGCAACCTTCTCCACTCCTGTACCCGCTCTGCCTCAGCAACCTGTATCTCCAGCCTTCAAGCCTCCACATCGCTCGTTGTTGTCAGAAGACCATGCGACGTCGGATACACAATCGATCCGATCGGGCCGATCGCTAAGTAGCTCCGCTAGCACCACGGTTAAGCATCCGGACCTGCATGAACCAGGGCTTAATGCGTCACTAGTGGAGACTGTCAGCGCTTGGTTCGAACAGGGTAACGTCACCAAAGCAATGGTTATCGGCCAAGTCGCGCTTGCATACAATCCCATTGACATTTCTGCTCCGTTTGGCACCGAGAGTATACGCCTTGACAACTTCTCGGTGCTCGAGAAGGTAGCACCCAACCCTGCCTTCATTGAGCAGTCGGTAGACAGCCTGGGCACCTACACTGTCGACTTGTCCAAGATCATGAAGACATCCGTCGCCTTCCACTACCAGCTGCACATTGAAGACAGCACCATCGGCTCCCTCCCGCCCATTATCCTAGCGCCTGCGTGGAAATCGGAACCCACGCAAACTTCAGCCATCCTCCACTACTCGCTCAACCCCCGCTTCGAGCTCGGCGGTGCAACAAGCGTCACCATTCGCAACCTCGTCCTCGTCATCCGGCTCGAGCCAGGTTCAAAAGCCCTGTCCTGCCAGTCCAAGCCTACAGGTACCTTTTCCCGCGACAAGGCGCTCATCTACTGGCGCCTCGGCGACGTCACGCTCGTCAAGGACGCTGCTCCTCAGACCCTTCGCGCCCGCTTCGTCACGGAGGGACAGGCGAACCCTGGGAACACGGAGGCGCGCTGGGAGATTAGCGATGAGCACTCGTTGGCGCTAGGTAGCGGTCTGGGTGTTAGCATGACTACCTCGTTACCTGCTGCCAAGAAGGAGGAAGTGGAAGATGACCCCTTTGCCGATATTGACGAGTCGGCGGCACCGCCTACCCCGACGATTGGGTGGAAGCCTGTGACTGCTGTGAAGAAGATGATTAGTGGGACGTATCTGGGTGTATGAGATTTTTTGATTTTAATGTCTAGTTGATGGGGTGGAGGGGAGATTCTGCAGCATTGTGCTGCTGCTGCTGCGGCTCTTTTTGGATATGTGCGTTATGTGTCAGAGGTGTGTGTGGGTGGGTGTGTGGGGGTTACAGAGATATCATGGAGCATTTTCAAGACTTGATGTCGTGTTTACCTCTTCTCTTCTCTTCTCTTTAATACAATAGCCCCTGTCATCATTCTTCATCCTCGTCTCTACATTGCATGCATGCATGTAAGCGTGGTTCCAACATCGCCCTTGGAGACGGACAGGAAGTAGTATACCGTCTTGGGATCCTCAAGAAAGAACACGTAGGAAGATGAATCCCTCGCCAGTGCAGACACAGCCGAGCCGTACTCTGACCCCATTTTCACCATGTACGAAAACGCCTGTGTGATGACGGCAGCGATGAGTCCTCTACTCCTTCCTCCCTGGATACGTCATTGTCGTCTACAACGTGCAGTTTGATCATGGCCCTGGACGGTTGTTGGGTAGAGGGTAGGCGCGGTGGGGGTGTTGTGTGGTGGGGGTGTCTGGAAGGGGTTGGATGGCGTGGTAGTTGCCAGGCTGGTATGTCGTACCTGTCGTTGCAATGTTTTTGTGCTGTGTGGACAGACAGTTCGGGAAAGCGTGATTAATACCCTGTGGGCTAATAGTGCCATGTAGGAAGCTGCGGTATAGGCTTGACGCTGTGAGTTGTGTTTACGCTTTCCCTTAGCTATGAAGGTGCTCTTGCTGGTGTATTCATTTGGTAGGAGCATAGTGTTAGTGTGGGTGTGTTTGGTGGAGTATATGTAGTATGCGTAGGCCCCTCTTCAGTTCAGTAAGCATAACTACCGTTATATCTCTAACAATGCCATTCACTACTCGGGCCATGCCCTTTACCCATCTTTGGCTATTTCTAGTCAAATATATTTTTGAAGATAGTTTTCTCTGGTTCCTGGCCACCGTGGTAAGTTTGTCTTTGGATATAACTCCGTCATGATTTCAAAGCTAATTTCATTAGGTCATCCGCTGGGTCCTGAGGGTGGTTGTGGGGTGGGTGTTCGAGGGGGGGTCCCTGGCAGAACACCTTTCACCTTCCAAGGATGCCGTCCTCCATGTGACGGAAGCTGTCGTGGAACATATTTTGTTCTGCGTAGTCACATGGGGGATCGTGGTCGGAACGGAACGGTGGAAGCAGTGGCGATCTCCCCTTCACCCCCTCCTCCCTCGGACCAGGATGGACTAAAGGCCAGGAAAAAAAAAATATTAAAAAAAAAACCAATAAGGAGTCATTCGCCCAAGGTTTTCGGGACAAAGGCTTTTCCCTACAACAGCATGTGTAAGTTGATTGAACATTCTACCTGTGGAACCATTTGCTAATACCTGATAAGCTATCCACCTCAACAACCATGGTTCAACTGCCTCGCTCCCACCGATACCTACCACACAGCCATCTGTCGGACTACATAAAGGGCAGACCCCACCAGCGGCTACGAATGCATCTTCCATCGTCTTACACCACATCTGCCTTGCAGTTCGGACAGCCAAAACAGCTATGGCACCAGTACTAGAACAAGACCCGCCTCACAAAGAACGAGCACCTATTCCGATCTGGAGCGTTGTGGATTGGCAGCTAACCGCGCTGATCTGTCTTCCACCCATACTTTTCTGGGGTAACCTATGGCGACTTGAGAATTACCCTATGACGGGCACACTACCATGCCCTTGCCAGGACCCCAGCGAGGTACACAACGTGTCGTCTTCCTGTCCGATCGACAAACATCTTCTCGAAACACCCACGCAGCCTCTATGGCTCTTCGCATATACTTTTTGGTGTCTCGCTCTGGTCGTCTCGCTCATTGCATACCGAAACCGACCGGAGAGGCTACTGCGGGTGACGTTCTGGCTTCAGTTCCTTATCACCGTCGCCATCCGATGCCTCTCGACCTTTTCCGGCCGGACTACACAAGTGTATGACTACTTGATCCCGCCTGCTGACAATGACAATAGTCAAGTACTGCTGTCCTGGAACTCCTACTCTATATTCAAAGCTGGCTGGATATGGCCGATAATAGAGTGCCCTGCCTGGAGCTCGACGTACCTAGGCTTCTACGAAGACTACTACTACCAAGAAAGTACTCGCATGGTGTATGATCGTTTTGGACGACCCGTATGGGTCTTCACATCGGAGAACACTGAAGAGAGGCCTCGAGGTTTCAATCATTATGCTCCCAACTTTCTGCCATGGCGCGATATTGTTGTCAGGCTGTCGTACTACCATGTTATCGACAATGCCATTCACATCCTTTGGCTCCGATACGACAATACTGATGCACCATACACAACATACATCAACAACTCAGAGTTTCTGACTCTGGCGCTCTTCGTAACGCTAGTCGCATACACATACGCACGCATGCGCACACATGTCTACTTTGACGATGACGATGACGGTATCCTTATCGACATCAAAAGCCCCATTCCGCTACCCACGCCCTCAGTTTCGCGCGACCTCCTCACCCTTAGGCCATGGCACCAGGCCTTCCGTACTGCGTCAACCGACCGCTGTGGTGCAATGTTCTGCTGCTTGGTTTCTTGTTTTATTTGGCTCGACGGCTTTCTTATGCAAGTCTACTTCGCGGTTACTGGTAAGGGTCCAGCTTTGAGTCCGTTTGAATCTCTATGCATTGAACTGGTCGAGTCTCACGGAAAAGGAGAAACCGCTTCTGATGTTTGTACCAAGCTCAAAGATTTTGTGAGGAAACGCAGGATAGGAAGTGTTAGTAGATATTGACGCAGGAAGGAAGCGCAGGCAAGCTTCTTCAATACTGTATCTCTCCGCATTCAGGAGTCCGTTAGAGACACTGCCTTGATGAGGCACACATTGGCCACTCTTCACATGGAAGATCAATGGTTACATGTAATATATACTTGTAGTTGACCATCAAATTCAATTACCTGATTTCTGCCAAATCTTTTCCTCGGTCCATGATTCCTTAAATCCCCCCCTCCCTCTGGGCTCTTTGATTTCATTCAGCCGCGGCGTAAGTGTTGAAAACGCCAAACATACCAGGGAAATGGGGTGTGACTGCCCCGGCATGGGGGCGATGACGTGGTTATGTCATTTAGTGGTACTGAGATGGCAATGATGGTAGGAGCCGGGTACTACGTACACCATATAGATACGGGCTTCCTCTCCTCTCAATCCACATCCGTTCCATCAACTTCACAACAGTTCAATAGGTTATGTGCCCGGTTCCAGCATGATTAACATTTACTGCTTCCAACATGCTCAATACGATAACAACCCCCACGTCGGCTCCACACCAGCCATCCCGAGCAGCCCCCTCTACATCACACTCCAGCCCACCTTTGCGAGCTCGACAACATTGGCACACCTTCGAAGCCCTCCTCTTTACTGAACGTTCGGTTGCATGTCCATCGAGGCCGGCCTGGGTGGCTTTTCGTTTTGGTGGTTGAAGCATTAAACAACATTTTGCTCATTGGCACGACCAACCTTATGGACATGATCGATGAGGCTCTGCTGCGTCCCGGTCGCCTCAAGGTTCATTTGGATTACGAAGCGGACACCGGGGACGGTGACCAAAGTTTCAGCAATGTTTGTGGCGAGGGGCTCGTCCTCGCGCCTCAACATCACTTCCGCGCCCTTTTCCTCTTTTCAAAGACCATCGGGCACATGGACTCCCAAGTCACCTTCACAGACACTGTCTTCCGGGCTATGGGGGAACTCGTGGTCGGCTATCCAGGGCATCGCAGCGACTGTCCTGGATGACTCGTCGCGTCCGGTAAGGTGTTGGGTGAATTGAACAGGGTCGGGATATCACCTGGACTTGAATGCATCTGGGCTAGGGCAGGATTAGGAAGGTATCTTCTGACAACGAATCTGAACCGTGGCAAAATAGATCTGTAACTTCGGGAAAAGGATTGGCTCTAAGGGTTGGGTGCGTTGGGCCTTGGGGAGGGCAATAAACTTGGATTAGCATCCGCTGGTACTTTTAACAATGTGTCTGGATTACACAAAGCCAATGTGTCTCCTGTAGAATTATGACTCGCGGTTGTGAGCGTGATTCAGTAGTGTGGCCATTCCTTCAGCCCCCTATCGACAAGGTCCGTTATCTTTTATGCTTGATCGTTCATGGTAGCATATAGATACGGGCGTTTGCCCACATCTCAATCTACACTCTTACCATCAACTTCTCCATCACAACAAAGGGTAGACCCTGTTGGAACAGTTCAAGTGGTAGCACGATATAGAGCAGCTGTGCCTTCTGGTTGCGCACTAGCAAATATTGTATAGCGTGGAGATAATATATATAAACGCCAACCAGTGAATTATCTGCAATATGTACACACACTTTTTACCAAATTCTTGTATTAGAACCCACCAGCGACTACGAGATGCATCTTCCATCCTCTTACACTTGCAGTTTTTCTTCTGAACGCGACTTGGATTAAAGAGTCCCCCTTTCAAGCGTAGTCACCTCAAGCGGGTTTTCACAACCGGGGACCACCGACGACAATTGTTAGGTGGTCTTGGATTTACACGACTTACGAGAGAAATTCACGAAAAACATGGCACACATGCACGAGTTGGAATGTAGGTCTAGAAAGGAAAAAGACGGTGTTGGTATGGCTGTAT
>KE747841.1:214364-270260 GCA_000465215.2 Pyrenophora seminiperda CCB06
AGTGAGGGATATACCGGATGGATACCATCCCAACAGACGGAAAGGCTGTGGAGAAGAAGGAGAAAAAAAGAAACGAAAAGGGTTGACTGTCTTGGAAAAGATTTGACGGCGGAATTATGGAATAAAGACGCAGAAAGATATTTACCTACCGTTCCATGCATGGGCATAATAATGCCACACATGGGACTACTACTACGTAGAGTATAACGAGAAATCTCTTACCGATCGATTACCTTTGAAAGACGAAGGGAAAAGGGGTGTGCAAAAACACAAAACACATATGTCGGGAACTGACTCTGCTGGCAGTGAGAACAGCAATGCTGTCATGGGGGTAGCTGTGCTCCGAAATTGGGTGTGAACATCACAACGTGGGGGGAGGCGTGGCTGGAACCAAAGGAGGAGTGTATTAATACGTATATTCCAAAAAAAGACTATGGTGGTTTATGAGTAAACTTACATTCAGCTTTCGAAAAGAAGAAGCCCTCCCTACTCCAGGTTCGCCCATTCCTCAAGGGGAGACTGCAGAGAAGTGCGTATATATCCCATGGAAATGGTTGGGCAAAAAAAGTACAAGTCGAATCCGCATAATGGTGGCTCTTTCTCTCTCTCTCGTCTCTCTACTCGTACTCCTTGCTCTTTGCAAGCGCCCACAAGCTGTCGAGCTTGGCTCGGCCAAGAGTCTCGCGAGCTTCGCCAGCCGTCTCGCAGACTCTTGAGCCCCACTTGCGGAATGAGCGTTCCTTGATCTCGCCCTCGAAGATGAGGATGCATTTGTTGGAGGAATGGTCCTTTACGTCTCCAGTATCGGTGACGGGTCTCAGCCATTGCGGATCCGAAGCTTGCTTCTCGGCCTGGCTCTCCGTAGGCGGCCCATTCTCATGCCACTTGATCCGGTGGAGCATGAGCTTCTTGTACTTGTTAATTGCATATGCACCTCCCTCCACGACAACAAGGTTGAGATCAGGGTTGAAGAGGGTGATGCCGGTAAGTGCATGCTCTTTTGCGTTGTTGTCGATCTGGAAACGATGTTTGCCATAGGCAAGCGTGTTGACTTTGAACACGCATATGTATAGACCTTTCTGTGCGTCTTTCTCCTGATTGGCAGTAAGCTTGGCCTGCTTCTCTTCTTTGGTCAACATTCGGTCCTCGTTCGCAGCAACATGGTCATCGTGGCGCTGCTGAATCTGTCCCTCGACAAGCATCTCGACGGCGGTAGGATCCGCGATGGCTTGTTCACCCATGACTCGCATCATGTTTCCGCGCTTGACCTTGGGTGGTGGAGGTGGCTCGAGACCCAGCCGTATCTTGGCCTGATGTTCCTTGAGGTCAGCGGCGCGGCGCATCCTTCGCAACTTCTGCTGTTCCTTGGTAGTGAGATACATGGGCTTGACTTGAACTAGACGTTGATCCTGAGGCGCTTTGAGTAGGGGCGGGTGCTGGACGTAGAGGGTGATGATAGAGTCTTCGGTCTCAATTTTGACCTTGGAGGGGTCATCCATGCAGTTGTAGCTGGGCTCAACCAGTATTCCTTCGTCCCACCACTCAATCTCCGGAGGTGCCTGTACAAGAAAACCACGTTCACTGTTCTCATCGAGACCGGCACGGCGGGCCTGTATGGCGAGAGTCTTCTTGATTTGTTCTAATCGGCGTTGGGCGCGCAACTTGGAGGCCTGGTCGAGATATTTTCCATGCTCGTTAAAGGCCAGGACGCGGGGTCCCCGCTTCTTGGCGAGGGCGGCGGTCTTGGGGTCAAAGTATGGGTTTTCAGTCTCTTCGTCGTGTAGCTTCGGCTTGGGTGTGGCGTCTTTGGGTTTTGTATCGACAAGGGGTGTCTCAGAGCGGCGATTGCCCAGTGTTGTCGCAAAGCGTGGGCCGGTAGAATCAGGCGTCGCGGCTTTGGCGGCGCCTGCCGAATTCGCCTTCATGGCCTCAATCTTGGCCTTCATAGCCGCCATTCGGTCCTGGACAGAGACGCTCGCTCCAGCCGGCGATGGAGTGGGCGCCGCAGGGGCTGTCGGTTTCGCGAAACGGGCTGCTATCTCAGCGGCCTTTGCCTTCGCTTTGGCCTTTGCTGCTTCGACCGCATCTGATGCCTTGGGGCGCTTAGCATCACCATTTGGGCCCTGGCCCTCGGGGTATGGGCGCTTCTCCGCCATGGTCATGATGGGCTGTGGTGTAGTTGTCGGCTAGTGCGGAGGCCGGAGGTGAGGATGTGTTGGCGCAATAGCGTGGCTGAATCGCCTTACAGGCTTGGTCTAGTTCACTACGGGTGTAGGCGCTTCGGGTTGATGGCGTCCGCAGATATGCACAATGTCGAGATGAGTGGGGTGTGTAGTGATGATGAAAGCGTAGTAACGCGAAATCCACGCCGCTGCCTAACTAGCGCCTTGGCACGTGGCAGCTAAACCCCAGTAGAACTTTTTTGGTCCGAAAAAACTCCCCACAAGTTTCGCGCCTTCGCTGCGGCTGCGAAGACCTTTAATCGCCTTTGTGCGCGGATTGCTTCAGAGAAAAGGTGCAGCAGTCTATCAGGCGTCGCAATGAACACCTACCAGCCGGTATCCTCGGCCATCAATGGTGTCGAGTTTGGTGTTCTCACCACAAAAGATATCAAGTTGCTCTCGGTGAAGCGCATAACGAATCCGACAACGTTCGACTCGCTGTTGCACCCAGTGCCCGGCGGTTTGCACGATGCTGCTCTGGGCGCATTTTTGGACAATCCGTGAGCTCAAGAACCGCATGAAGCTTCCCATGGCCCTACTGACAAGCTTCAAGATGCGGAACATGCGGCCTCACCACCTTCACGGGCTGTCCCGGCCACTGCGGCCATATCGAACTTCCTGTGCCCGTCTACCACCTCACTTTCATGGACCAACTCTTGCGACTACTCCGCGGTAAATGTTCTTACTGCCATCACACCAAACTTGCCCGCGTAACAATCAACGAATTCGTCTCAAAGCTGCGCCTAATAAGATGTGGACTTGTGCGGGAGGCAAACGACATGCACGAGCATATCAACCTCGAAAAGGGCAAGGCGAGCAAGGGAGACGCCCCCGATTCGGATGACGATGAGGAGGACAATGACAATGACGACATCATCTCACAGCGAAAGCACTACGTGAAGCGGTGTATGAAGAGGGCGGGGATTTCGAAGCATGAGGCAAGGGCAATACGCGAGAAGAACGAGGCCATTTCCGATGCGCGGCGGGAGGTGCTCAAGGATTTCTTCGCAGAGCTGGTCAAGCAGAAGGTTTGCAGGAACTGCCAAGGTATTAGCCCATCGTACCGTAAGGAACGCGGCATCAAGATCTTCCGAAAGCCCTTGAGCCAGAAAGATAAGACGAAGATGAACCAGATGGAGAAGCGCATAGAGAGCCCCTTGGGCGTCCTCGCTCGCCGGGACGCAAAAGCAAAGAACCAGCCCATACGTGCAGAGGTAACAGACCTCGGCTCAGCCTCTGAGGATGAAGACATTATCATGGAGGATATGCAGCAAGCCGATGGGTCACTCCTTGCCACTGAGTCGCGCATGGCACAGAAGGCGAAGCCCGCAACCGAAGAGGCAGAACACGACCAGGAGTATGTGAGCGCGACAGAAGTGAAAGCGGCTATGACATTGCTCTTCGAGAACGAATCTGAGATGATGCGATTGATTTACAGCCCGTACGAGTCAAAGTCCCTGGTCAGTGTAAGCCCGGACATGTTCTTTACTCAGGCTGTCCTTGTTCCGCCCAACAAGTACAGGCCAGAAGACAAGACAGGCGACTCTATTGCCGAATCTCCCAAGAACAAGCTATACAAGAGCATTCTTGATGCCTGCGAGTCCATCCGCCAGATCCGCAACGAGATGCAGGGTCAACCCAACGAATTTGGCTACCGGCAACGAAATTTTGACGATATGCAGACCCAGTTCGTAAACCTACAGGGCGTTGTGAATGCGCTCATCGACCGCGACGCGAATCCCGTACAAGGTCGCGCTGCGGTCTTGAATGCGGATGGAATCAAACAAAGTCTCGAGAAGAAGGAGGGTCTGTTCCGAAAGAACATGATGGGAAAACGAGTCAACTTTGCTGCGCGCAGTGTCATTTCACCTGACCCGAATATCGAGACCAACGAGATCGGCGTCCCTCCTGTATTCGCCAAGAAACTGACGTACCCTGAGCCTGTTACGAACCATAACTTTTACGACCTCAAGGAAGCTGTGCTTAACGGTCCTGACAAATGGCCCGGAGCGCATGCCATCGAGAACGAGTTTGGACAAGTTACTTCACTGAGGAAGAAGAGCTACGAGGAGCGTTTGGCCTTGGCTAACCAGCTGCTGGCACCTACCAACTCTTACTCGAACGGGGCCAGGAATAAGAAGGTGCATCGTCACCTGAACAATGGCGACATTGTCATCATGAACCGACAACCGACATTGCACAAGCCGTCCATGATGGCGCATCGAGCTCGTGTATTGCCCGGAGAGAAGACCATTCGCATGCATTACGCCAACTGTAATACGTACAACGCCGATTTTGATGGTGACGAGATGAACATGCATTTCCCCCAGAACGAGCTGGCCCGGGCTGAGGCCATGACTATAGCAGATACTGATCATCAGTATTTGTCTGCCACTGCTGGAAAGCCTTTGCGTGGTCTTATTCAAGATCATATATCCATGGGAGTCGAGCTCTCAAACAAGGACACCTTCTTCACCAAGGAAGAATACCATCAGTTACTCTACTCTTGTTTACGACCTGAGGATGGACATACAACTTCGGGCAAACTGGTGACTGTCAGCCCCGCTGTGTTGAAGCCCCGGCAGTTGTGGACGGGTAAACAGATCATTACAACCATTCTGAAGAATATCAAACCAACAGAATACCAACCACTAACCCTCGAATCCAAATCAACCACAAACGGCAAACTCTGGGATGTACACACAGAAGAGGGAATAGTCATTGTCAAAGATGGCCAGCTCTTGACTGGTATCATGGATAAGGGTCAGATCGGACCTACCGCGGGTGGTTTGATAAACGGCATCTACGAGGCTTACGGCGAGACTATAGCCAGTCGGGCTCTCAGTATCATTGGGCGGCTGCTTACCAAGCTCCTCCATATGCGTGCCTTTTCCTGTGGTGTCCAGGATCTTATCCTTACTGAAGAAGGCGATAGGGCAAGATTGGAAGAGCTTCGAAAAGCAGAAAAAATTGGTTTCGAAGTTGCCTCCAAGTATGTCACCCTAGACGCGGCCAAGATCGATTCTACCAACCCGGAACTACGGCGACGACTTGAAGCGGTCTTGCGTGACGACACCAAGCAGCATGGTCTCGATCTGCTCACGAACACCGCAAACAGCAAGATCTCCTCAGGGGTCACCAACGCCGTACTCCCGGATAAGCTCATCAAACCATTCCCGAAGAACCAAATGCAAGCCATGACAGGTTCTGGTGCAAAGGGTAGTATGGTCAATGCCAATCAAATTTCATGTAACCTTGGTCAGCAAGTTCTGGAGGGTCGGAGAGTTCCGGTCATGATCAGTGGTAAAACACTGCCTTGTTTCAAGCCTTTTGAAACGAGTGTGCGAGCGGGTGGCTATATCGTAAACCGTTTCTTGACCGGTATTCGACCCCAAGAGTACTACTTCCACATGATGGCTGGTAGAGAAGGTCTTATCGATACAGCCGTCAAGACTTCGCGCTCTGGTTACTTGCAGAGATGTATCATCAAAGGTATGGAAGGTCTTCGTGTTGAGTACGATACTTCGGTGCGCGATTCGGATGGCACTATGGTCCAGTTCCTTTACGGTGAGGATGGTCTCGACACGACGAAGCAAAAGTACCTCAACGACTTCAAATTCCAAGCGCAGAACTTCTATTCGCTGGCTCAAACTCTCCACACTACAGAAGCCTACCCACGGGTCTCTAGTGCTGAAGCAGCGGAACACAATAAGAAAGCGGTGAAGAAGGCCAGGAAAGGCGATGTCACTTCCATGGATCCTGCCACAGCTGTTTACACACCTTCACGGCACAGCGGTAGTACATCCGAACTGTTCTTGCAAGCCAAGCGCGAGGTAAGTCTTTTAGACGTTTGGTTCCTTTTGACATGCTAACCATCCGCAGTACTGTGATAAAAATCCCGACAAACTGCTCAAGAACAAGAAAAAGGACACAGAAGGCGAGATCCTCAAGCGAACCTTCGAACAGATGCTCGACCTCAAGTATCTCCGATCTCTTGTGGAACCCGGCGAAGCTGTCGGTGTTGTTGCCGGTCAGTCCATCGGTGAGCCTTCAACACAGATGACGCTCAACACCTTTCATTTGGCTGGTCATTCGGCCAAGAATGTCACGCTTGGTATCCCACGTCTGCGAGAAATTGTAATGACTGCTAGTGCAAACATCTCCACCCCAGCGATGCAACTATACCCACATCCCGAGCTATCCAACGAAGACTGCGAGAAGTTTGCCAAGAGTATCACACGTCTACCACTCTCGGCTGTGCTGGACAAGGTCACTGTCACCGAAACCTCTGGTGCGGGTATTCACTATTCACAGTCGAGAAGTTACAAGATTCGTCTAGATTTCTACCCGAAGAAGGAATACACAAAGGAGTACGCCATCAAAGTCCGTGATGTTGCGGACTCAATCGAGAGAAAATTCTGCCCGCGCTTGCACAAGCAAGTTCGAATAGATCTAAAGAAGAAGGGCGGAGACAAATCGCTATCTACAGCATCCTCGGCTGCTATCCCCAAGATTGGCGAGAAGGCCGGCAGGAGCGGTGAGCAGACAGTCGAGGAAAACGAGGACAGTTTCCGAGCTGGCCGAGAAGGCGGTCCTGAAGATGATGATAGCGACGATGGTGAGGGCACCGGTACTCACGCCAAAGATCGAGGCAGGCGCGAGGACAGTGTCGCTTATGAAGAGCCGGATGAGGAAGATCAGGCTGCCAATGCCGGACTAGACAAGGACGATGAGCTCAGCGAAGACGACGAACCCAACGGCGGCAGCCCCAAGCCCCCGCGCGCAACTTCACCTAATACAGACGCAGACGCAGAAGAAGAGGACGATGCCGACGAACAAATGGTCGAAGCCACCAACGAATCCTCCGACATCCGCAACGAACGCATCTGCAAAGCCAACCCCGACATTTTCGACTTCAAATTCGACGACCGCAAAGGTGCCTATTGCGAAATCACCTTTGAATTCTCCGCCTCCCGACCCAAAATCCTCATGCTGCACCACGTCGAGGCCGCCGCAAACTTTGCCACCATCCACGTCATCCCCGGTATCACGGCCGCCCAGCTCTCCGCCAAATCCCTAGACGTGCCGGAAAATGTAATCAACACCGAGGGCTCCAACCTCGTTGCCATGCGCGAATTCTCACACATCATCAATGTCAATCGCATCTTGACCAATGATATCGTGGCTATGCTGCACCTTTACGGTGTCGAGGCCGCACGAGCGACTATTGTGCGCGAAATGCATGCTGTCTTTTCCGGTCACGGGATTAGTGTCGATCAGCGCCATCTTAATCTTATTGCGGATACGATGACAAAGGGGGGCGGGTTCACGCCGTTTAATCGGCTGGGTATGAAGAGTAATGTTAGTCCGTTTATGAAGATGAGTTTTGAAACGACGGTGGGGTTCCTCAAGGATGCGGTGCTGGAGCGCGATTGGGATGAGCTGAATAATCCTAGTGCGAGGATCGTGGTGGGTAAGTTGGGGGGGTATGGGACGGGTGCTTTTGATGTTTTTGCACAGACGCAGGTGAAGGTGCCGGCGTAGTCAGATGTTTCATAGAGAGAGAGAGAGAGAGAGCAAAACGCGTGCGCTTTTGGGTTAAATGCAATCAATTGTTCTGGCGCTTTTTTTTTCTCTTTCTTATGCGATATGGTGTGCAAAAGATTGTCTTTTAGTTTTGATCCTGCTGCTGCTGCTGCTGCTATATACGCCCTGATTGGTACAACACATTCTCACGTCTAGCAACGAAATGAGAGAATTGGGGTCCTGATAAACAGCAAAGAAGAGTGTTGTATTTATCCCACTCGAACAAGAAAGTCTTCATTCGCAGCGACGTTCCTACAAGCACGTTTTTTTTCCTTTCCTTGATAGGAAGCTTTGACCTCCGACTTGGTGCAGAGTTTGTTGTCGTTGTTTGTTGAGCAAGGTACATATAGTTCTCATTGATATTTGGGGGTTGAGTAGTGTAGAGACGTGTGACGTATGAGTTCCTTTCTTTTTTGTCCAATGAATGTGAATGTGGCGTTTTTGAGTGTGTGTGAGAGAGTGAGAGAAGATGGGCCGCGATTAGACGATGGTAATGATTTGGCGTTCAGAATCGTCAAAGTCAAAGTCCTCAAATTCAGGGAACCAGTCATATTACAAAGTTTCAGGGTCCCTTCCCAGGTGGTGGCAAAACAAGCCCAACCTGCGATATGTATTGGATTCGCTCGAAACCGGTTCAAGTATAAGGCCTTTGATGCACCAATCTGTCCCATCCTCGTTGCCCCGGCGTAAGTCTTGGGACAGAAAGGGAACCAAGTATCGCTCCTTTTGCATCAAGTCTTGAGGCGGGATTTGTGTATCGTAAACATCGCCTCTGGTGAAATCAACTGATGGAGCTGAATAAGTTTGATACGGTAAAAGAAAATTTCTATTCTTGCCGGAGTGAGGGCGTAGGTAGCCAGAAAGACGGACGTAACCGTCTGTGACCTGTCCCATTGGGTCGTCTCCGGCCAAGGTTGTCGATGCATCCAGCAGAGTTACGAAGATCTTAGGAGGCTTCTCCTCTTTTTTAATTTTTAGAAGCACTTGATATAGGATTGGGCCTTTTAATGAAGCCCAAGACCACGACGGTGCTTCTCAATGCGTTAGTAGGTTTTGCAACAACTCTGTCGGGTATCCTACTGCTCACCTCGATAATTGCGGGGGCGGGTACCGAGACAGTCACCATCACCACGTTCTTCCCAGAGTAGTCCTTCAAGTAGATTGCCTTTCCACAGCCCTGCAAGATAAACATCTCCCAGCGACTTACCGAAATGATGCGCCAACCCAGATATGGCTGGCAGTATGTCTGATTCGAAGGTAAGGTTGCAAGTCGTGTACTCTTCTACAAGTTCAGCCCAACGTGTGTAAAGAGCGTACTTTTCACGGTCATGTCCGCCTAGTAAGTCAACGTAAGTGTCATCGCGTTCATTAGTCAGGTCATTGTTCAATAGGCAGCCTAACTTGAAAGGTCTATCATACCCCCATTTATCAAAAGTGGTGAGTATCCTTGGTATGCCCTCCGGAAACAATTCGGAGGCAAGAATCTCGGTACATTCCCAACTCATTTGATTTCCGAAATAGATGGAATGTGGGCTCAGCAGTCGCTCTTGGAGTACCCAGCCTCGCCTCATCAAAGGTGAATTATTGAGGACATCTTCTATGTTTTCGAAATACCAATAGCAGTGGATAGTCACGTTTTGACGCTGGATGGTTACAGGATAGGCTGTGAAGTCCGTGGTATCTCTCTCCACGAACAAGCCAAGTGGAGATTCCGCAGCCGCAGTGGCACTGAGATTGCAGTATGCGTTTGCATAGATAGCACCCATTTTCCGAATTTCTCCCATGCAGTCTGTATCATCGTCCTGGACAATACAAATTGCATCAATCCAAAGGTATTGTACCTGAAGCCTCTTGCATAAGTTGATAGCGTCTCGAAAGGCGAGTGGAAGTGATTCCATTCCAATCCCATGTTTCATGGCTTCGATGTTTTCCTGTAAAAGCTTTGGCGTGTACAAGTCTCTCCATCTGTGGCTAAGAGTAGCATATTTCATTGGGCAGATCGTGATGGCATCTGTGAGGACCAGTTTTGGCTGTCCAGAAGAAGTTACATGTATCAAACGAGTGGGAAATGAGTCAGGTTGATCTTCGTGAGTCGCTTGGTGGCATTGTGGATGATTTTCGAAACAATCTTTTATCCATTTTTCGATCAGTTCCAGACGTGTGGGTGCACCAGAATTGCTCTCCAGGGGTGCGGTGTTGATAGGAAGCGAACACCGGCTTTCCGCGATGTGTCTATATCGATGGTGCGTAATTTGACCAACACTCATGTCATCATCCCGAATTGCTAGTCTACCAATGAGTATGAGGTTATGTGTAATACTAGGACTGATGAGTAAATGCATGGAGTCCACAGTGGATTGGGATAGGCTTGTGGGACAACTCGGGCCCCAAATGTCGTTCCGACGTCGAGTTCTAAGATGGAAGCGCAGCGGAACACCTTCACTCATTTGATATTCATCAGGAAGTGAATGAAGAGTGTCCCAGGCTTGGGCACATATTCGACATCCACTAGCTTTGCTTTTGACAAACTCTTCCATTGAAACAGTTATTTCATCGTCATCCTGATCAAACATATCGAAATCAAAACTCTTTGTTGGCTGTATGAGAAAACTGCGACAGTTGCTACATATCGGGGAAGGAGACTCGTCGCACGGGGTGGCCGACATTGCTATCCTGATTATGCTCGTCGGAGACTGCGGTGAATAAGCGCGGGGTAATCCGCGAGAGTCAAGAAGCAACAGCGAACCACGTCGTACGAGAAAAGAGATGGGTCTTGTTGAGGTATCGGCTGGTTTGTGCGGCTGAAGAGGTAGGTATGTGACGTCGCGGTTGCAACTTTCCATCAGCATTCGCTCATCGACGCATTTGGTCCTACTCGTACTCTGCGGCCAAGAATGGGGAATGTCGTCGAACTAGCCTCAACAAACAACGGCGATCATCGATGGCAGCCGTCCTCGCTTAGCCCAGAGAGGATTCTGTCAATCAGCCACCTTGCATGGGCACGTGAAAGTAGCCGTTGTCAGGAAAGTAAGTGGCGTGCACATCGTTTACCGTATCGCTTCCTTCCCGGAATGCCCAGCCGGTCGAGAAGGCATGCCGATTGTCGAGACTTTTCGTTACGGCGAACATGCCGCGGTTGCAACGAGGCTCGGTGGCAGCTGATGATGATTATGGTCGACTTGTGAAAGCCGAGCTGTGGAAATACCTTGGTATTGTCAAAGGAAGTTGATGTTCTAGGGGGGTGTTGAGCCGCAACACCACCGAGAGAAGGCGCGACGAGTAAGCTCGCTCAAGGTGTGTTCACGATACGACTCGTGCATTCCACCACCAAGCGTCTAACATGATCATCGCGGGATACTCAGGCGATGAGAACCCACTTTCACATGTGATACAAAGCCCAGAAAAAGATTCTGTTTATTCTCCACCCAGAGCCGTCTCAACACGCCCAGGAGATGAGCATTGCCGTCCTGCACTCTGCTGCACGGTAGGCGTGCAGGCGCAGACCGTACAACGGAGCTGATGCCCACAAGCGTTGAATGGAAGGATCGAGGCGGAAGACGTGATAACGAGTTCCAATCGAGAATGTGAGAGAGTGCAGCAAGTCTGGCTCAACGGTAGTGTCGCTTACACAAACAAGCAACTGGAGCACGACATGGTGGTGGTGCACAAATGAAATCGAGGCTCGGTACGGGACGTCACAAGAGACTAGTACATTCGTATCTCACTCACCATGGGTCAGCCAGTTTTGTAACATGGCTTATCTGATGTTTGCTGCTCCTGACTGGCCAATGCACAAACCTCTGTCACATGCAAGACGCATACAGCCCTTGTCTTGAACGCCTTATCCAGCGTCGCAACATCTCTGTAGGCGACGCATTGAGTTTATAACGCGGGGCACGCGTTAGGAGATAAGTGTGCTGTGCAACGCTGGCTTGCAGTTTACTCCGCACGACTAATCTCAACATTCGAGACGGAAGCGCTGCGTGGCTGCGAACATCGAACCGAAGCGATGACGTTTTTGGGGTCGGTTTCGCCCTGTCGAAAATAGCCATTATCGATAAGGGCTCTTTCACATGCCATTGCTTTGGTTTTCACCCCGGCCCTCTGGTACCACGCGCCGTTTTCAGCAAGGCTCCCAACCAAATACAGTCACATCATAGCGTTCTTCGCCATATAATAAGGGTAGACGAGAACTTTTCTTCTTTTTCTCGCTACGTTTACTGTTACTCTATTCTACACTTCTCCTCTCCTCACACCCTCTACTGGTGTAAAGAGGGCAACACTGCATATTTACTACTACTGCATTTCATGGCACCGCACGCTACAGACGACGGCAACATGAGCAACAAATCTGCACCCATGACCAATGGCGAGACGCCAAACTCCAAAATCTTGTCGGTATGTACTACTTCTTTCTCCGCATTTTCAGTCCAAATCCCCACACACCTCCAACCTCCGCCGCCGCCGTCGATCTGGGAATCGAAAATAGGGCTCTTCGCGACACTGCATTATGCGTTGGCTTTATTCGGCATGGCTATCAGGAGACCCTCACCCCTCTTTCTTTCCAATCGCGGGGTCTGGCGAGCCTGAGAAACCGCAATCTACTTGGGACCAGTAACACGACGCACGCACCCCATGATGCAGGCGCGCAGCTTCATCTGGACCAATCAGTCGGTTTGTCTGCAATATGCAAGATAAGCTCGGTACCTCGCATCGTGTGATGCTCTGCACTTTTATCGCCGAGAACGAATTACAGCGACGCTCATCCGCTCACTCCCTAGACACCAACCAACCAAAAACTAACACAACCATCCACAGCATCTCAACTCCTACCCAGCCATCCACGATGGCGTCGAGACCTTCAAGTCCAACCCCTACGGCTCCCGCGTCCTAACGCTCGCCGGCAACACGTACAACAGTGTCGTAGCACCGCTGCACCCCTACCTGCGCACACCCTACTCGTACCTCTCGCCCTATCTCGAGCGCGCCGACCAGCTCGGCGACAGCGGTCTCTCAACACTCGAGACGCACCTCCCCATCGTTAAGGAAGACACGTCGAAACTGCGAGAGTACGCCTTCTCGCCCGTGTCCTATGTGCAGGGAGCGTGGCAAGACGAGTACAACAAGACGCACTACAACAACGGCGTCGTGAAGATGGGTGTTGCGACTGTTAGCTTCGAGCTGAGGATGATTAGCGATGCCTGCGATGTGGTGCTGAGCTACTTGAGCAAGGGCAAGGAGGAGACGAAAAAGAAGGTCGATGAGATCAGCCAGTAGTAGGACAATGGCAAACCCCAGCGAGGATCTGCGATGTGGTGTGGATTTGCGCAGCCATGCACCAGTGTCGACGTCGTACTAGACTGTCAAGACTGGATGCTGGGTTAGACTTGGAACCCCAAGTGACTAACTACTGAGCCGTATTGGCATGTTTCTTCGGAAAAGTGAAAGCGAGGTTTTAATTGGGAGTTTTTCTTTTTGGGCTGGCTTGAGCATACTTCATCTTACCGGTTGTGTGGGTGGCTAGTTTTTAGACTGAGTAATGACAATGATATCCCGTGCAAAACAAGTCTCATGCCGGTGTGATGCTTCCGGGATTCGCGTCGCAAAAGGGTCAATGGAGTATCGATGAACGTACCATCAACTAAGCCCTGTCCAGTATCACATGTGAATCTCACTCACCATGCGGTGGTGTATCAGAAAAATATCATGTGGAAATCATGCCAATATCAGGTGCAATTCATCATGTTCGTGAATTGAGCCGAATGCCGGATATTTTTTCATGCTTTGATTATCAAGCCGAAATACACGCCTGGATAAACAGGCCGGGTTGGCGGTCCTGTCGCCCTATGATATCCACCGACATGCTCATGCAGGATTTTCCGTGTCAAATCATGCCCATCTGCGCCCAGCCGTAACCGAAGGAAAGCTTAGAACTGTAAGGGAGTGAAGAACCATCGGTTCTTTCCGGACTGGTATCGCTCCTCGAATGCCTTCTTGACCGTCTTCTTGGCCTCCTCCCGTTGCGAAACCTCCTTGAATGTGTCGGCGGAGATGACGCCCTTCAGGTTCTCGAGCTCAATGGTGTAGCGGGTAGGCATAATGTGCGTGTCTGCGTATGTCAGTGTTCGTTCGTCCTACTACGCTGGCGTCCACGTACAGTTGACCTGCTTGACGAAAGGCTTGACCTTGCTCTTCTTGGCCTGCTTGGTCTTTGACATGCGACGGGTGACCTTGGAGGGGTAGGTCTCGATACCGGCAACGAGAGCGTGGGGGAAGGGATGCGACTTGGTGCCGTTGTCAAGTGGTGAGATGATCACGCACTTCTTGCCGGCATAGCGGCCCCTGGTGATGATCTAGGCGGACTGTGAGTGAGTGCGGGAGAGCGGTTTCGAGCGGTTTAAACGTACGACAACGCGTCCGACCTTGAGGCTGCGGAGATTTGTTAGCAGCTGTCCTGTCGCATGTTGTGAATTTGGGCAGGTGCAAAATCAACATTGCGCAAGCCGGATCAGGATGCATCGCGGCGTGTCGAATTGTGTTCCATCAGGGTTCGTCGGGAATACGGGGGCACTCACAACTTCATTTTGGCTGTCGTCCGGGTTAGTAGAGAATACTGCGTCGTGTCGTCGTTGGAGGTCAAGAATTGCAGGTCAGAGGTGTGCGCTAAGCAAGCGAAGCGCACAGGCCCTTGGTGGCAGAACAGGCGCACAGACCATTGCTAGGTCTTGCGGCGCCGGCCAAAGGAAGACCCGCCAAAATTTCGTGACGGCGAGCTTTGAAGAGCTGGACAACCACGACATACTATGAAGATCAAAGCTCTCAGCCGCTCGACGGCCTCGACGCAGGCGCCCGGCTCCAGCATCGCAAAAGTCACGAGAAATCTAGACCCGAACCTCCATCCCTTCGAAAGAGCACGAGAGTACACCAGAGCCCTCAATGCGACAAAAGTTGAGCGCATGTTTGCGCAGCCCTTTCTGGGCGATTTCGAGCCTGGTCACGTGGACGGCGTTTACTCCTTCGCAAAGGATCCCAACTCACTCGAGCATTTCGCTAGCGGCAGTGGCGACGGTATCGTGAAGGTATGGGACATGACAAGCAGAGAGGAGAAATGGCAGGCTCAAGCGCACGAAAACCTGGTCAAGGGCATGTGCTGGACGCAGGATAAGAAGCTCATCACCTGCGGATCGGACCGCCAAATCCAAATGTTCGAACCTTACGCCCAACCCTCCAGGTCACCCCCCAAAGCGACCTGGCATGGCAACGCAGCTTTTACATCCGTATCACACCACCGCTCCTTGCCAACATTTGCTGCTGGTTCCAGCGTCATCTCCATATACGACACATCGAGAACATCGGGTGCCCCGGTTTCAAGTCTCGTGTGGCCTTCAGTAAGCATGCACTACCAACTCTCCTTGAAGCATATCCTGACTGTGTGACAGGCTATCGACACTATCACGGATGTCAAATTCAACCAAGTCGAGACATCGATACTGGCATCATGTGCAACCGATCGAGCCGTCATCCTGTACGATGCCCGCACAAACTCTCCTCTACATCGGACCGTTCTCAACTTTGCGGCAAACTGCCTTGCGTGGAACCCAATGGAAGCATACAACTTTGCTGTTGCGTCCGAAGATCACAATGGATACATATTTGACATGCGCAACATGAAGCGAGCCCTGCAGGTCTTGGTATGCTTTACTTACCCCAGCGCTTTATCCTAGAAGTGATACTAACGTTCTACAGAAAGGACATGTTGCGGCAGTCATGTCGATTGAGTTTTCTCCTACCGGTGAAGAGCTGATTACAGGCTCTTACGACCGATCGATACGATTATGGGAGCGACAAAAGGGCCACTCTCGGGACGTCTACCATACCAAGCGGATGCAACGTGTATTCTCAGTCGCCTGGAGCCCCGACAACAAGTACGTGATCAGCGGATCTGACGACGGCAATGTTCGTCTTTGGAGAGCAAGAGCATCCGAGAGGTCGGGTATCAAGTCATTTGCACTACGACAAAAGCTAGCATACGATGAAGCGCTCAAGGAACGATACAAGCATATGCCTGAGATCAAGCGCATCGACAGACACAGGCATCTCCCCAAGACGGTCAAGAAGGCCGGTGAGATCAAGGCCGAGGAGCTCAAGTCTATCAGACGGAAGGAGGAAAACGAGAGGAGTCATACGAAAAAGGGTTCAGTCAAGCGAAAGGCCGAGCGCGAGAAGATGATCTTGGCGAGAGAGCAATGATAAAGGAAGAGGAAGAATTTTACAGTATTAACTGGCATAGCGAAGGCGTTTTCTGGTATCTACCCTACGGTCGAGGATTTTGTGGACTGTATATGGTTGATCAAAAGTTTTATACAAAATCAACGGGGCTTCAAGGTATTGACGTTGAATTTTGGATTTGTCCACGTGATGTTATGGATTGCGTCATACGAAGCTCCAAACTTTAGTAAGCTGCTTAAGGCTAAAAGCAACATGTTTATTATCTACAATCGATATCGGCAAACTATATAACTACCGCTGTGTATCTGTGTCACCAAGAAAGTTGGAGTAGAATCGCAGTTACAATTTACTACCCCTCAAATACAAGTAGTAGCACGACGGAAATCTAGATGCCCCCACCATAACCATGTCCTCCACATCCGCCATTGATATTCAAAACGCCAAATTCAACACTCTCGGCCTAACAAAAACTATAACGGATGGAAAAAAAATATGCTGCTACACCCGCTCTTTGGAATCCTGCTCGAAGAAGAACCCAATCCTCGTGCTTATCCATGGCTATCCAGAGTCATCATACATGTAAATCTCTCCTACAACTTCCAGTCAAAATACACATATCTGATCAATGATTAGGTGGCGCCATGTAATCCCCTTGCTACCACCCAACGCGCCTCTCTTCGTCCCCGATCTACCCGGCTACGGCGCCAGCGCGCCGATTGAAAAGAACGACAAGCTCAGCGTAGGCAAGGCTGTACTAGACGCCCTAAAAGAGCAGGTCAAGAAAGTGAGACAAGATGGAGACATCCCAGTCGTTCTAATCGGACATGACCGCGGAGCAAGAGTAGCACATCACCTGACCGTGAGCGGTGTATCCGGGATAGAAATTCTAGGCGTCTGTTTAATCGACATTGTACGTTCCTCCCCCTTCCTGCCACATACACTAAAAACCCCCCTAAACTAAGCATCCGCCAAGGTCCCCACCTCGACCCAATGGCAGCACTTTGCCTCGCCCGCCTCAGCCGCAAAGGAAGTATCAGGTTACTTCCACTGGCCACTCCTCGCAAACACCGACCTCGCAACCCGCATGATCACCGCATTCGGCCCCTCAAACTGGTGCCAGGAGATGATACTCCGCTGGTCTGGCAAGAACGCCGTGGGCACAGAAAAACTCAAGGCTGATGACGCATTAACGGTGTATGGAGCTTTCTTCGCGCAGGAGCATACGCTCAGGGCGAGCTGCGAGGATTATGAAGAGGGGGCTACTACGGATGTGGTAAAGGAGGAGAAGGATCAGAAGGAGGGGAGGAAGATTCAGGTACCGGTGTTGTTGGTGTATAGTGAGGCGGGGATTGGGGCTAGGTTTGCTTTTCCGGAGGTTTGGAAGGAGTGGGTGGGGGAGGGGGTGCGGATTGAGTGTCGGGGGTTGGGAGGGGGCGTGGGACATTTTGGGGCGGAGGAGGCGCCGGAGGAGTGTGCGGAGGTGATAAGGGGGTGGGTGGGGTTGTATGATTGAGGCCTTGGGAAATTAAGCCCATCTATGAGTACACGATTGGGGTGGATTGGCAATCTGGGGTTGTGGATGTTAAGATCCGCAAATTTGCCATGGGACCGGGTTTCTCTTCTTGTAGTGCCCTTCTTCATTATAGAGATGTTCGTGTGCTCTAATATTGTCTCCAGAATGCAGTACCCCTGGATTTGCAATACGCATTTTGATGTGGGTTTCCCATCCAAGGCGATTCTCTTCGCCATATGAGATAATTCACAACACACCAATCCATAGGTAGCAAACTCTAACCCGCCGTACTATAGGTGTTTGTCACGTAGGTTCCCGAAAGGATGTCTTGTATAATGCCAGCCCCTGCATGGGTTATGGGCGTTTTTGGGGGCTGATGTGGCCCTTTTAGTTTAATGTGTCAGCTCAGCTTGCGTTCACGGTGGCGCAACACATCTCTCATGACTACTCAGCTGGCTATGGTACCACCAATTAACATCATTTATCTTATTAAATATCATGATACCTATAATCGTGGGGTGCGTCTCCGTAACTAGGCGTACAGTAGCTTTATTTCCACATTAGCTGAAGATAGTGATTCGCAGCCACGGCTGAGAATAATCGAAGAAACTCAAATCATTCCTGAATTGTACCGTACAAGGCATGGCGTGTCCATCAAAGCAACTCAAATTATTTCAGAGGTGTACAGTACAAGACATGGTGTATTCGTGTACTATGCTGCCACTACCCGTTATCATGTCGCATTCTTATGCGGTATCGATATTCTCTTGAACAACTGAGACATGCGGTTGATCCGGCATTGGGGATCCCACACCCGAAATGCGGGACATGAGATTGGATGGATTATCGTAGATAGCGCCTTGGCATCACACCCTACCGGTACCTACCTATACGTTCAGTGTCAAACTAAACACAAGCTTTCCAGCCATTCAAGCATATCGATCGATCGAAAGGGAAATCTAGTCTTTGCTATGAACTATCCTTCCAAGCTAAGCATACATTTGGCATAATCTGCCACCCTTTCTGAGTAGGTACACTCCGAAAATAAGCACATTTGTCTGTATCCTAGCTTATTGGTCTGCAGTATGCACTTTCCGGACCCGAGTCAGCAAGCTAGACTACTACTAGTGATGTTTCTACACTTTTCGGCTGAAATACACAGGTATGGGGCCGTCGTGCATGCGTGTAGCACGGTCAAGACACCACAGATGCACGCCCTAGGTAATGGCATGTTACCTAGGTATCGAGTGAAGCTGGGCTAAAAGGACGTTGTCACCCTAATGGATCACTCCTGTCCTTCACAGTCTCTCCCCCTCTCCCCCTCTATCCATATTCTTACCACTGGCACGTCCAGAGAGTCTCCTCACCATGCTCTTTCGTGCTTTTGCAGCAGGATTGCTGTACACCGTCAGCTGCTCAGCCGCATACGCGCAAACGGATCTAAAGCAAGCCGTCTCCGCACTGAGCAATGTACTTTCACATGAAGCTACCATCACATTCCCCGGAGGTGCCAATTGGGATTCGTTGCAGTTGCGCTCCTCGTCTCCGCGTATATCTCCCCATTACAGCGTAGTTGTTCAAGTGGCGACCGAGTCCGATGTGCAAGCGACGGTTACTTTGGCCAATCGCTTCAACATCCCTTTCCTGGCTGTCGCGGGTGGCCATGGATGGACCACTTCGCTCAACAACTTGCCATATGGCATTCAGATCAATATGCGGAAGCTCAATACTACGACACTTGGCCAGGGTGGTAAGACTGCTATAGTTGGGGGCGGTGCGCTACAATACGAAGCCACCCGTGCACTCTTTGCCAAAGGAAAATACGCTGGTGAGTTCAAGCCTACGACTTTTCCCATTAAATCTCCAACTAATTAACCTCTTCTTCCAGTCACCGGCCTTTGCGAATGCACTTCTGTTGTAGGACCGCTTTTAGGAGGTGGCCACAGTGTGCTTCAAGGCCAACATGGCTATTCTCTCGACGGACTCGTCTCTGCACGCGTAGTGACCGCCACTGGCAAGTTAGTCGAAGCATCTCGCACCAAGAACGCTGATCTCTTCTGGGCTTTGCAAGGAGCTGGCCACAATTTTGGCATCTTGACTAGTTTTGAAGTCAAGGCCTACGATGTCCCATCCACCTGGACCATTTACTCGTTGGTCTTTTCGAACGATAAGCTTGAGTCGCTTTTCAAACTTATCAATGAATTTGAGGGCCCGTCAATCAAGCGGTCAGCAAAGTTGGTGCTCACTGGAGCATTCGCGAAGATTCCTGCTGTTGATCCAGTGAATGTAGGCAGACTCTCCCCATTCGTCTTGTGTTTTATCAATCTAACCATGACGCAGCCCGTGATAGCATACAGTATAGCATACGAAGGACCACAAGCAGAAGCAGAGCAATACGCAGCCCGCTTCACCGCCCTCGGACCCCTCTCAACCACCCTCTCCACCAACATCGCCTACCCCGACATCTACAAAGTCCTCGGCTCCGACATCAACAACCACGTCTGCTCCAAAAACGGGCGTCTCACAGGCGGCGGCCTCACCCTCCCCGCCTGGGACCTCCCCGGTGTCCGCAAAGCCTTTTCAATCTTCACAAACGTGACGGCCGATCCCCGCTTCGCCACTTCTGCCCTCCTGATAGAGAACTACGGCATGCAGGGTGTGCGAGCTGTTGACCCAGCTTCTACGGCCCTGGCGCTGGAAGAACGCCGGCATCCTATTCTTACGAGTGCGGGGTTGTGGTGGACGGCTGAGGGGGAGCAGGCGACGCAGGATGCGTATGCTTATGTAAGAGCTATTCGTGATGCGCTGGCTATGGGTGTTGATAAGAGTGGGGAGAAGAGACATTGCTATGTGAATTATGCTAATGGAGAGGAATCGAAGCCGGAGTTGTATGGGTATGATGATAGGCTTGCTAGGTTGACAAGGCTGAAGAGGGAGTGGGACCCGAAGAATAGTTTTAGGTATTATAACCCGATAGTGTAGGGATGAGGTGATGGCGGGAGATGTAGCCTACCTTCTTATGTTACATACACTTCACATACCTGGGCTCCTCTTAGTCTTCACTTCGAAAAGTGTATTTTCTAGCGTGAAAACGCTGTTGCCAGTTAGCTCTACCAAAGTACAGTTAATACCGTAATTATTCTCAAAGCCACTATCAACATTATCGGCCGTGGGCGACATTCTCATCGAATATGGATGGAGCCGTACATAATCTCCTACGACCATCTGATCTTTCCCCATTTCCCAATCAGGCAACTTCTCCTTACCCGTCGACCACTGCAAACGTAGAAGCCTCCTACTACCAAAGCCGTAGTAAATTACGAGCCATATATACCACGTAGCCTCCAGCCCCCATTCTCCTCACTTCCCTTAAATCCAGCATCTTTAAAGTTACGGGGTACTATCTTCCACATTTGACAAAACCTACCCAATTAGGCTATTTGGAAAAAAACAACCGTATAACTTGTAATTCTTGCAAATCCAGCATCTATAAACTTACCATCTTCCACACTTTGACAAAACCTGCCTAATTAGGACATTTGAAATGGCGACCATTCTAGCATCTTCAAAGTTACGGGGTACTATCTTCTACACTTGACAAAACCTGCCTGATTGGGACGTTTGGAAAAAACCACTGTATGCCTTGTAAAATTGCACTGTAAAGGTGTCATGTAAACTTACTAGATTCGACACTTTTTTGCAATGAGTTGCCTAATTGGGAAGGAGAGAAAAAGATGGGATGGAAATGGAAGTATTCTTGTGAGAAGGTAGGTGGTGAGGATGGAAGATTGGACGCTTGCCTTGAGGCTGTCTCTGAGTAGAACTTTATCAGAGCAGTTGAAATGTTTCTAGGTCTCTTGAGTCCGAGATCGATTTTCGAGTTCAGGTAAACTATCTTGTATGTACACGTCAGACTCCTAGTCTTTCGACTTACTCTTCAATACTCCCCATATCCTTCATATTCCCAATGTGAAGCCTCCTACAATGCTTTCTGCGAGTCCACTGTAATCAAGCAGCAGAAGGTGCATGTCCTTGTGTCTCTTCATCACTAAGTGGAGTGTCCACAAACTTCCAGGTGTCCCTGACCACCACATATTTTAACGGAGGAAGGGCACCCAACGGACAAGGGGCACCCGACAGACGAGGGGCACCCAACAGACACAAATCACCACAATAAGGCCCCATATTCTTGTGCTCCCAGATCCACTCCTTCAGTTCAGTGCCTTCTGCGCTCAAATGACCCTCCCTCTCTTCCGTCTCTTCTGTGCAAGGACGTTTATCCTCTTTCCTCACACGAAGCTTGATTTTCTTGAAATCTTGAATAATGAGCATCATTTCTTCTTTCCAGTGACTAAAAGTCTCATACTCAACTTGTAGCACACGCAACTCTGGGTTTCCTATAAAGTAACGGGGCCACAACTTTCTTACTTGTACTGCACTCCGGGACAACTTCAGAGTCGGGTGTCGAATCGTAATCGTGAGTTGACTGGGGCGGAATACTGGTTGCCGAAGAATGCAGGCCAAATCCTGACTATACATGAGCCAATTCATTGTCACGAAGAAACGGACTTTCTGAAGTGATTGGTAGACTTGTGGTGGGAAACGGCCAAAGAATGTCTCAAATCCACGGTAGCCTACGCGGTTTGGTGGTCCATGATCTAAATGGTGTACGTTAGTGACTGCTGCCACACAATGGTTCAATGCATTATACCAAACCAGAAAGCCACTTCTAGATCCCTAAAGAATACTTCCTGACCCTCTTTATACGCCAGTTCGCAGGTGCGTAGGAGCGCACTGCAAGACTTTAGGAGTGCTGTGAAGCCCGGCCTATACCAGGCAGAACCCTTGGGGTATGCCTCTTTGTCATCTTCATACTGTCTGAGTGCATACTCGAAAATGGTGTTGCGAATCTCTCCAGGTAGTACGCCAAAGAGAGGGCTTTGCAGTTGGAGGTTGGAGGGTGGTCTGGCAAGTCTGTACACCATCTCGAGAGCGAAATGATTCAGTACATATACGTGGGCGGTTTCGAGGGCTCAGAAGTTGTAGTGTCGAGTTGGTCTAGGCTTTGGTTAGCGGCCTTTTGCATACCTAAAGTCGGTGAAGGTGCGACTCTACCAAGGCAGAGACGTGACTGAACGCTGAAGGAGCAGAGTAGTGCATGTCAGAGGGGAGGATAAACGTACATATATTTCATATGATGCCGCCTGATTTGACGGACACGAGGGATGGCCAGCGGTCGGTGCGCTGAGCGTAGTTGAGTAACTACTCTTGATACCGGTCTGTTCTGCTTGCGCAGTCTGTTCTGCTTGCGTAGTCTGGTCTGCTTGCGCGACTTTGGGAGTAGGTTGTGTTCGAGATTTGCAGATTAACCGCGCGTGCGCAGGAGTTGCGTTTGCAGGAGTTGCATGTTTACAACCTGTAGATCATTGAAGAGCGGTTGTTTGTGTTTACAAACGCGGTGGGCACGTGGCAGGCCACCTTTATATACTAGCGTAAGGCGACACCGCCGCAAACAGCCGCTCATGTTCAAGAAGTGAAGGTGGCGGCGAGTTGCAAGATAGGACACGTAGCTACCTATACACCAATGATGTTGTACAGATTAGAATAATGCCTCTGTGATTCCTCGAGAGAGACCACGTTGCCGACTGGGGCGTGTAACAGTCAATATATAGTTGTGAAAGTGTTTGTAGCAGCAAACTTTTGGATTCGAACAACCATAACTCAATCTGACAAACGGAAAGAACAACTTACTTGGTGGGTAGGATGATGATATCGAGTAGTCAAATGATTAATACTTATACCTATTGGTTCCTTCATGATATATCTGGAAGATTCACTCTGGGCAGAGTTATAGTATCCTTTCAGATTGCAATACTTGCGCCACTAGAGCCGCTCTTTGCGCTGGAAGCCTACAGTAAAGAGCAATCGTTTCTATGCATCAGCTGACATCTTTAGCGCTGCAAGATCCTCAACTTCAACTTCTCCGGTCGTCGTATGTGCAGCAACAGCGGATCTGCACACGAGTCTCTCAAGACGCTCATAACCCTCTCTCTTGCCTTGTCCTTGTCCTCCTCTGAATCTCCAACGACTTCCACTCTGACTCTCTGCAACACGCTGCTCAATACTCCACAGTACTCCACTTGGCTAAACTTCATGCCAGGACATATCCTGGGTCCAGTGCCCCAAGCAAAAAATCCACTGCCACTTCCAGGATGCTTCAGTTCCTCTGCTGCAAGGTTTTTGACAGAGACTGGTTCATTGGGGCTTACATCATGTGCTTGGACCCAACGCTTGGGGTCCCAGATAAGAGGATTATGAAAGTGTTCGGCAGAGGTGTGTGAAGCCCAAGAGTTGAGCATGAGCTGAGTATTTGGTGGAAGTTTGATGTACGAGGTACTTCCTTTGGCTTTGGGGTCAGATATAGGGATGTCTGGGTTGGTATTTGCAGGGAAGGGTGAGCGAGGAAGAGGTGGCGAGGGGCCGTAGAGGCGGAGTGTTTCGTACTTTCAGCTAAATGTCAGTATCATATGCCTCGTAAGACGGCAGACGGTTAGGTCGTCACTGCCACAGCGATCAATTACGTACCATAACAGCCATGGTTCTTTTCAACCGTGGAAACACTGTCGCATAGTCCATGAATCCACTCAAACGACTCTGAATAACTTCATTTAGCTCTTCCATCAGCCAATCCTGAACTTGTGGATACACAGCTAGTAGAGCCAGTGTGTATGATAGCGTGATAGATGTTGATTCAAGCCCACCAACTGTGAAGATGAAAATATTTCCTCTAAGCTCGACGTCCGAAAGACGGCTCTTTGGCTTTCCAGCTTCAGCCTTTGCTCCATCGTTGGCACTGATGAGAGAGCTGATAAGGTTCGGCGTATTTGTCACCTCGGTACGTGGTTTTGTTCTCTCTTTTGCCACGATTTCGTCCATGTATTGTCGGAATTCTGACATGGCTACTAGTAGTTGTTGGACACTTCTTGGAAGGAAGGGCTTCAGTGTGGGAAGTCTGAGCAATGGCATGATGCCTTCCATTGCTGGTGATATTGAGGTACTCATCACAGTTACTAGAGCTTCTCGGAGAGACAGAGTGTGACCTGAGGTGGCTTTGTTAACATCATTATTCTCAAATGCAACCGAGGATATGACGTTCAACGCTAGAGTACTGGTATCCTGGATCATGCTGTTTGTGTCTTTGTCTTGGGATAATTTCCATTTCTCTAGCATGGTGTCCGATTGCCGCAATGCTTCACTCCATACTTTTGCAGAAGCGCGCTCGTTAAAGCAAGGTGCCGTGAGCTTGCGATGGCGAACCCAATCATCGCCATTCGACTAAATGTGTTAGAATGCACATGGATCAATTCATATATTCGATTACATACTGTATCAACATTCTGACCGAAAGTACCCAAAATCTCTATGATTTTCAGTCAGAATCCGAAAAAATGCTACATTCCCACTTGTACACACTTACCATTCACATTATCCGGCTTCACAAAATCCCTCCATTTCTTGAGCACATGATCAATTGCCTGCGAGTCACTCGTGCACAGCACGTTGTGTCCCGGCGACACAACGATAAAGCAAAGACCCAATTCTCGGTGCAAATTGTCGTTATCGTGCCAACAGCATGTCCAATCGATAGCCCTAAACCAGCGCCATCGTTGTAGTAATGGCCGGAAACAGTAGGTAGCTAGTTGCCATTGGAGGGAAAATGGGGCAAGGGGGCTGACTACAATGCGTAAGCCGGAACTCCGTGCAGAATTGTAGTTCCGGAGCAGATTGCAGAGAGTGTATATTGTGAAGGAGATGGCGAGGAGAGATAGGAGGGGCAGGAGGGCCATGGTAGTATGATTTGCAAACTATAATGTCATCTAAGTAATCGAAGTAGGTAGTGTAGAGTAGGGTTTCGCGAAAGACAAGGTGTTTTCATAGAAGGGAGATGGGATGGTTACATGCTCTCAGTGCATGTCAAGGCGGGGCTACACAGTCATCATGCTCATTGGAGAAGGTGCATCTTGGTCAAAGCCACAAACTCAGTCAAACTAAGGAAGACGAACTAAAAGCAGAAACCATGCATTGTTCTTCATTATTCACGATGCTGTTACACATTCTCCTGGAAGAATTGGTGTACGTTGGCCATGCCCAGCTGAATCACGTGACACATGACTCACCCCTGTGGACCTCATCCGAACCATGAATTGGCCAGGCGCACATCCCCAAGCGACCGTACTTCCCCCAAGCAACGGCATAGCCAATACATGCTAGGCGCATTGCTTCAATAGGTGAATGCTTGGTTGTTCAGGGCACACGTGATATGAAAAGTTTCTACTTGTGAGTCTGCCCGAATCCCCGCAGCATCTGAGACAAAACGAGCTTCCAGCATGCGCATGCACGCACGCCTCTCTGCAATGCAGGGTCACACATACCGAACGTGTCAAGACTTGCAGAGCCGGCCCGCGACGCACGTCAATTACTCGACAGATCAACACGGCCTGCCCAGGTTTCATACGACATCGTGTAGTTCTCCGACGCAGAGTGTTGCATCTGCAACATGTGTTCGCAGGAGATTGCAGACGGTAAAGATGCAGGCTCTGCCTGGGATAGAGTCATTTGCGTTTCAGGGTTTAGCTCGGCTTGTTTCATGAAATGATAGACTTAAAGGAGACCGGATGATCCGGCGTGAAAACGGAAGGATTGGCCGGTCATGGGAACAGTGATGTCGCTATGATACTTGGAAAGATGAGGGAGGCGCAAGTTTGGGTTTGACTGGTGTGTGATCGACTGGGCGAAGAGCAAGCAAAGATCCTACTGGCAGTACATGGAGTACTCTTGATGTCAACGAGTCAACGAGCTGAACTTTGGTGAGGTCAACAACGAAGACTGGGACCGAAATGCGTGTACTATGACTACAACTTTTGCTGTAGTTATCATTCATAGGCCGAGTGAGAGTCGGCGGTCGCCTGCCGACCACCGTCGTGTTCAATGCGGGGTCGGGATACACAGGCGTAGATTTGGTGGTGGCGTCGTATCTCGATGTGAAGTTGTGATACGTCTTCGATGAGATTGTACAGTACGTTTAGCACGGCGCTATGGTGGTTGTAACCATGGTTCGCATGCTGCGAACGCAACCACTCAGCATCCAAAGCCACGTCGACATAACTTCTCTAAATCCGCTAAACAGCCGTTGGCCGCAAGACGTCCAAGGCGCAACTGCTCTCGGCCCGCAATGCATGCAGAGATTTTCGCAAACGATCAGCCTACGGCTTCCCAACCACCCCAGCGTTCCCTAGGATGGCTGGTCGAAGCGTACACCTATTTGCTTCGGTATTTTCGGATAGAGATGGAGTAGCCGGAGGATCTTGCGTACGGGCCATGGTTGACGCGTCTCGTAAGCTAGCATGAGTTGTGCATGCGTAGAGCGCTGGCCTGGGCGTCATAGTGCCATTAAATGTGGCATCTAGTCCGACCGCATAGCCACGGTCAAGGGAATCCGCCAAAAACCGTCTTGGCCCTGAGCTGAGGTTTTTCTCTTCTCTGAACGTGGGAATACGAACCCGGTCCAGCTAGTCTAGACCACACATGCAGGATCAAACTAGATGGATTCCACCAGGAAAAGCGGATAACGGACGGATTATCGCGTGATGATCGCTTCGGCGGAGAGAGTCTCGGACGGAACATGTACAGTATTAGGTCACCAATTGTTCTGAGATATATTGACATTGTAGCGTGAGCCGTGGTTGCTCTTTATCCAGCCGCCGCCTGTTACCAAAGTATCGGGTGGGAAGACTCTTTGCGATCCAGGCGTCATTGAAAGGATTTCAGGTAAATGGCGTGTTGTTAGCAGATACCGCAATAGCGCTTGCGGCCATCAGCTCCTGCCTGCTCCATAACGAGCGGAATCAGGGCCGTTTGGCTAAACATGAGTCGGTTTGTACACTACCGTACATGTTGTCAATGTCGAGCACCCAGCTGTGCGAGCGTGCATAGAGCCGCTTTCCGAAGTCGCGTACCGGATCGATATCCGTCCGAACAGCTGGGTTTGGCGGCCCATGCGGCAGGTTGATTGCGCTTTTGAACATGCGCCCACGGCCCATGCATAATTGCGCTGAGACGTTTCTTAGAACATGTGTTCTTTGCGCAAGAGGACGTGCCTGGTGTAGAGCAATGCTGAGGTACTATCTTAGCAGAAAGTGCCCAGCCACATATGGGCAAGAGCCATTGTCGATAGCGCCACCAGGCAGAACTGCAGTGTACCCTGGAGGCCAAGCGAGACATGCAAATGACGCACATAAGTATGCCGTGCGGATCATGCGCCTTAACGACAAGCGGCTCTGCTGCGGCTTGCTGCTGCGAGATGGCAGCCTGCGCTTTGGCTGCTGCTGTATGAGATGCTGCACTGAAGCGGGAGTCGACAGACATGCCCGTCTACATACTACATACATGCTACATGCACTTGACTCCAGCCTAGCAGTATGACATGACATAGGCTGCCGGTACTTGGACCGTGTCACAAGCAAGGTGGAAGAGCGATGAGGGTGCGGCGCAGTGGGGGAACATGGCCACGACCTTGATCCTAGCTGGCCATTACTGATTAGGCCTTCATATTGCTTCGTCCATACATAGTACACCATGTACCGTCACAATGGCATGGACAAGTATAGAAGAGCGGTGAGAGATGCAGCATGGCGCAGCGAACATGTCTGTTGCCGGCAAAACGGAGAATGGTTTCAACCACACAACCAACCCCTCACTTGGGGGTTGTTTATTGCTGAAGTTTGTTGAGGACATCGAAGAGCATCTGGAGTGTAGGCAAAAGGACGCTAGAGAATGTTGCAAGTTGCAAACAAGCAAGCGAGTCGCCCCCAGAGCATGACAAGAAAGTGGGGCGCAGACTTGTGGAGCCAAACCGGTGAGCCTTTGCACCTGCCAATCATGGGCCGCATCCACACCCCACGAGCTGCAAGGAGCGGTCGTGGCTTGCGTCCTCCGTCGATACCCCGATAACGGCTCCAATGGCTCCTGACGTGGCCGGACTTGATTGGTAGCCGAACGCCTATCTAGAGTCTTGAACGGGGATGAGATGCTGATCAATATGAGTTTGAAGAACGGGGCATGGTCAAAAAGGATGATAGCTCACCATGTATCAATGACGGCTGCTTGACAACACGCTCACTGTGCTGTCAAGCGAAGGCGACGCGCCAAGCTATCCGTGCAACCACTTGTTTATGACCTTCCCTCTCACCACTTTGATCGGGCCATCATCGGATCTTAGACGAAAGAGGGGCATGGGCATGGCTGACACCAGCAGGGGTATCCTATATCACATGCATATGCAAGTGCGGCTTGCTGCATACAGCCTCTGGCCAATGACAGCATGAGCGCTCTAAGCGGGGACGCATCGCGGGATAGCCTCAGGCTGCAGGAACGCTGATACAGGTGTTTGGACGCTGGAGGGGCGTTGGTCTCCGCCATGGCCATGGCTGTGGATGGCCCCTCTGACGTCTGATCTTGACATTGTGGGCGTGTGTTCTTGTTCTTGTTATTTCACTGAAAAATTATCCACGCAAGGTGCGAGTTTGGCGGAGTCGGATGTCCGGAACACAAACAGCCGATTTTGCAGTTACGGGATCCGAGTCCAGATTGCGCTTTATTGCCAGTTGGACAAGAACGGACACAGACCCCACTGCGTGGCCACTACACGAGAACACGATGCTCGAGGAGGAGCAAAGGCTGATACAACAGCAGTCGCCCCTTGCAATGAACCCTGTCATCAGGGTTGAGAATAGAATGATCGTCATGTGCTGAAAGACGGTGATGACGGCAGACCTGGGCATAGCCATTTCGATCGGTCAACCGTGGCTATTCTGGCAAGGCTGATGCTGGCACTGCTCACGTCCCAGCCTGGAGTGGTGGGCAGCGAGTAAGAAGGCAAGACGGGCGCGGGTCTTTCTCCACGATCCGCTCCCACATCGCGCCGGCTGCGCTGCACTGCACGCTTATTTCCACCTGTGCATAACTGCTAGACACGGTAGTCCACGCGGCGATGGTGTGACTGCGCCTCGGTGAGGAGACAAGTGGTGGGCACAGGTGGTTGAGGGCAGACTTGCACATTGTAATACGGCGCGGGTCGCTTGAGCCTTCTGTGTTACCTCTTGCGTCTGGTGTGGTTGATGCGCTAGCTACTGTCCTACCAGACTGTAATCGAGTTCCTGGCATGGTCTGCCCATGCCCAGCCTTGACTAGCACGGACTGATGATGCGTTTTGCTCCGACGGCCCTCATCTGATGTCGTCAGTCGTGGTACAGGTGCGCGAGAATGCCTCTCTCGCGACCATCGCTGTCGGACACAGACTGCAAGATAACGTAGAGTAGACAGGATTGGCCGTGAGAGCACCATGGTACACTCGGCGGCTAGCAGGGGAGGCGATGGATGCGAACAGTTGGTTTGGCGCCAGCGGCGATAAGCTGACTTGGAGCGGTGCCAACTGTCAAGTGGCTGGCTTGCTTTTGTGCCAGCGTCGAGGCTGTCACCGTTCGCATGGCCTAGCACAGGGATGGAGGCGGACTCTCCCGTGCCCCGTGCGACAAGTCCCGTGATGCTCACCCAAGGGCAGGCGCAGTGAAGGTCGTCGGCGCGTGGCGGTACTGCGCATGTTTCAGCAAGCCGAAAGGAATGCTCGTGTGGCACCATATTATGGCCCCGTCCAAGCCGCTGGAAGCAGCGATTCCGAGGGCGAGACACGACGGGAGGACGCTGGAGTCGCACTCTGCGTGCGTGTTGCGGGTGGCGGTTGCGGGCAAAGTCAGAAAGCGTGACCAGGCCTTGGCGGGGCCGGCTCGGGCTAGCGTCGCCAGCGCATCTTCTCACCGCAACTAGCGGATGTCCTATCAAAGTTTGCGGCGTCCACATCGACCGTCAAGGCCGTGTTACCGTCGGCACGTTTGTCAATCGACGTGCACCGTGGACGGCTTTCAGCTAAGTGGTGCGTGTGGCTCGTCATGGCCGCCGGACTTCTCTCGAGTCTCCACGTTGCACCTGCGTCACATGCTTTACATGCTCGCTTCATGTCTTGCATGTCGAGCGTGTGTGTGGTCGTGTGGTAGTGGTGGTAGTGCCCTCTGCTCCAGCAACGTCGTTGACTGCCCACCCAATCATGCGTCGTCTGACCAGCGCCCAGTATGGGACCAGTATGGGGAGAGAGGGCTGACTTGCTTGCACGGCCTACCGTCCGTCTATCCCGCTCGCTCTCAGGCACCTGGATCCCTGCGCCTGTTGGAAGAGGGAGGGCATGTACGCATTTAGCCTGAGCAGCAGGGAAAGCGATCCGCCTGGTGCAGCCATTGTACAGTAGGGAGTGTGGTGAATGGCCTCAGTGGCCTCAGGGTACTCTCTCCCTCGCCCTCGCACATGATGGCCCGAAGCATCCAGTCCCGTGGTAAAAACGGCAAAGATGACGACCATCAGCAGCAAGACAGGCGTGCCGCGGCAGTTGGTCTGTTTCAGAAGCAGCGTGGCTCTCCGGCACTGCCAGGTGCTAGATTGTCTGTCTGCTTTTTCGTCTCAGAGCCATTGCGAAGCGTCCCGCTCTGACTCGCAGCAGCGCACATCATCGCGCCTGCCGGTCCACTCAGCACGGCAATCCGACTTGTCCGCACTATGGGACCTAGACGTTGGAGCTGCGCCTTTCCGATCGCTTGTTGGGATCAGACGTGTTTCCGGCGCGGCTTAGTCAAAGGCCTGCAAGCCCTTGCGCCTGTTCCCTATCAATCCACTGAGCTCTGCCCGCAATTGCGCAGCAAATATCTCCGGTCGCGCTGACTGGCTCCGTCTATTCAGCCGTCTTGTCCCCATCGGGAAGCCAGCCGAAGACTCAGGACGCGGCACACTGTGGTAAAAAAAAAAGTAGGCGTTCCGCTAGCCTGGCCTGGGAAAGGAGCCCACCACCTTGGCCGGGTCACTGCCAGAAGAGAAGCGGAGGGGAAAGAGGGGAGACGACGCCCAGACAGGCAGATACTGTGGATAGTACCGTAGACGGTAGACGGTAGACAGTGTACGTATGTGCGTGCCAGCCAGACAGCCGACAGCATACGGCAAGCCGGCATGACTACCACCCTCACCCTCTCCGCGCCGCCGCCCTGCGTACTGTACTGTACTGTGCAGTTACTGTACGGCCCCCTGGTGGCAGCAAACTCGCCAGGCAAGTCATCTGCAGTGCTTCTGTGCTGTCGTGCCCGGCGTGGTTTCGCTCGTCAGAGGGGTGGCTGGGAGTGCTGGGCTCGCTTGCGTGCATACCGTATACCGTCCACTCGACGCGGTAGGCTCGCCACCCTGTCCCTGCCAGCGACCAACACCGTCCCCATGCAGCGCCCTTGTCAACCGCATCGTCGGCGGATCAGCCCAGTCAGCATGCTGCATAGCGGAGCCTGTGCGTCTCGAGCGAAACGGCCTGCCTTTCACGGGATTGCAGCTCACGGGCCCAGGCTGCTCAGTGCAGGCCGGCCACCACCCCCATGCTCCATGCCCATGTCCATGCCCATGCCCATGCCCTGGTGCGCTCACGCTCCCTCCCCACCAAGCCCGATGCGAATTTAGATTGTGTGCTGAGCGGCGGCTCGTGTGTGTGTGCTGCAATGAGTCCCCAGAAGATCTCCACCACCCGTCTCTAGGCACAGCACAGAGCCTGCATCTTGCACGCACCCGTCTCTGGCTTCACGCGCTGCTGCGGCTTCATCTCTACCGCATCGCCAGTTCGTGAGCCGCTTCTGCAAATTCGCGTCGGCCCGTCCGCGCAGCTACAGCCAAAGGCCCTCCCACGGAACAACTTGCCAGCGACGCCCACGGCGCACTGACAGTGTAGAAGCACTGGACACGCCGTCGCTGCAGAGAAGCGGCCACTTGGATCAGACTGCGGGTGGGGCGTGCGTTGCTCGCCTGGCTCGGTCAGCCCTCTTAGCTGCGGCCTGCCTGCTGTCGAGCGCTGCAGAGAATCCTGCAGCATTGCCGACGAGAACGACTTCCTTCTCCACACACGCAGCAATTACCCTCCAACCGTCCTTGTTGTCGTTGTCGTTGTCGTTGTTCTTGCCGCGCCCTCAACCGTCGCCTGTTCGCTCGTTGAACTACCGTACCACGTTTGGTGAGTAGGAAAGAAGATCCCCTACCCCAAAAGTTTTCCTTCCCATGGTCTTCCTCTGGTCTCGAGCGCTGCCAGCCGGACTACTCGCCGCTGTTGCGTTTCCGTGCCCTCGCTTGTTTGTTGCCTTGTCTGGTTGGACCAGCGCTAGCATCCATCCAAACCTACATCCCAACCACCCACTCCGCCTCTAAACCTCCGCCTCCCCACCACAGTCTGCGAGAAGCCGCCTCTGGCTTTCTTGTTTACCTTTCGTTTATCCGCCCATGCTGCCTCAGCCAGCACCCTTAACCCATTCTTTGTATACCAAAAGAGTGTGCTGACCTTTTGGTGCACCCAGTCTTTTCTTGCAGGTGTAGCAGCTATCAGTATACCTATAGCTCGGCCCGCATTAACGAAGCGCGACGACGTTACGACCCTTTTACGACGACATTGCACCTCCATCCATCCCAAGCCCCTGCTATCTGCCGTGAGACACTCTCTCGCTATTCTTCCAGGCCGGCTTTCGTCAATTCGTCATTTTGCCTGTTTTGCAGCCAACCGCCAAAAGCATTGTCTAGCCTGTGCTCTTCCCTGCCTCACGACTGCAACGACGTAACGACTCGCTTTTGAAAATCCCAGCATTGTTTGCAGCGTTCAGATCCGTCCAACAGCCTTCACCCACGCATTGAAATTTCTGTCGCGCCTGTCCAATTGGGAACCTCTCCAGTCAGTCTTCCACTATGCCACCACACCCCCACCCCACCGTTTCTTCCTCCTCCCCCCCTCTGTCTTCCAATCCCCTGCGGTGCTCTGTTCACCGTGTCTGGCAAGAAGATGTTAAACTTAGCATTGTTTCCATACGTGTCCGCTCGCGTCTCGTTCGTTGGCTTAGCTGCAGCTGACCGAACTTCACCTCCGGGAAGCAAACAACTAACTTGCGGTGAAGATTATACGCCTCGTCAACCGTCTACCACAAACTATAACACACCTCCTCGATCGTCTTATCGGATACGTGCGCAGATACTGCAGTCTACTGTTGTGAACATCGACCGCTTGTTCCTCCACACGAACGCGCTCGGCTATCTATAGAGCTGACTCGAGCAATTTTGCGAAGACTTCTTGACGTCTTACACAAACACACACCCAAAATCACTTCAATACCGTAAAGCTGGAGCTCCCGTCGATCTCGTCGGTCCACGTCCGCGGCCCTGTCGACACTTGGTACCAATCCTCCCATTATACACCCAAGCCCACAGTGTCGAGCGAGCGCCTACCAGCCCTACCCCAGATACAGTCGCACCCAAGCGCCTCGTCCAACTCTTCCTCGCCGCGAGGCGGTTCTATCAGCTCAAGTTCCGTCAGTGGTGGAAGCATCGGTTCCAATACATCTTACGCTGCGTCGGTACACGGTCAACACACCGGATACAAAACCCCTTCTCCCGAGCAGACTCATCAGTCTCTCAGTCGCGACGCGCAGCCAATTCAAAGCTCCCCATTCGGTACTCAGGAAGGATACGGCTTTGTTTCGAACGGATATAGCAGCATGAACCAGATGCAATCATATGCTGATGTGCATCAACCCCACATGGCTACAGCTACTCATGCACCAGCTTCGGCTCCTCAGGCTCACTACTCTTATCCCTCGCAGCAACCTCCAATGATGCAGCCTCAACACGGGTACGGTCAACCCCCGCCTGGATATACCCCGTACGGATACCCAAGTGGTGTCCCTTCGCAGATTCCTGCTTCCTCGTCCATGAACGCTGCTATGGTGCCCTCAACCCTCCAGCTTCCTGGTAAGTACTACACTCATTCCCCACAATTCTCTCCGCCTAACCCTTGCAGCCATGTCGTCAGGTGCCCCCGCATCAACACTCCCGGGTTCGCAAAGCTATCAGACCCAGACATTCGATCACACTGGCCAAGTTGCCCCACCGGGCATGAAGCCTCGTGTGACTGCTACGCTCTGGGAGGATGAGGGCAGTCTCTGTTTTCAAGTGGAAGCAAAAGGTGTTTGCGTTGCTCGTCGTGAAGGTAAGTTTTATCCGCAAAACTCAACGAGGGTTCACGAGCTGACTGCTATAGATAACCACATGATCAACGGCACCAAGTTACTGAACGTTGCAGGCATGACGCGAGGCCGCAGAGACGGTATTCTGAAGAGCGAAAAGACCCGTCACGTCGTCAAGATCGGCCCCATGCACCTCAAAGGTGTTTGGTAAGCACAACTCCACTCTTTTTCCTTTCTTACAGTTCTGACATGATACAGGATTCCTTTCGAGCGGGCTCTCGAGTTTGCAAACAAAGAGAAGATTACTGAGCAGTTGTATCCTCTGTTTGTTCATGACATTGGAGCACTGCTTTATCATCCCTCGAATCAGACGAGGGCAAGTGTAGGAAGCGCTGCCATGGCTGTAGACCGGAATCGAAGACCTGACCCTATGCAGACGCGATACCTCACCGGACCACCGGCATCCCAGCCGCCATCGCTTCACCACCATCACTCGATGAGCAACCCTATCGGCGGCGCAATGTCGCAGCCCCCGCACGCTATCCAGCCGCACTCATCATCAGGTCGCCCAGGTCTCGATCGAGCTCACACTTTCCCAACGCCACCTACAAGCGCGTCCAGTATCATGGGTATGGGAAATCAGGGCAGTTCGTACGAGTGGAGTAGCGCCAACGTACAGAATGCACAGGGTGGCCAGCCGCTATCTATCGACACTGGACTGAGCAACACACGCTCCGTGCCTACAACACCAGCAAGCACTCCACCAGGAGCTGTTCAACAGGGTATGCCGTACGGTGCGGCTCAGAGCTTTGATGGCTCCAGACCTTTGTACTCTGGGGCACCTTCTCAGCCAGGCCAATATGCCCAAGGCCAGACTATGCTAGCATACCGAACAGACGGCGCGTATCCCAAGACTGAGATGGCCCCCCCATCTCGAATTAGCGACGTAGCAGACGAAGGCGAAGTCAAGCAAGCTGATGGCATGATGCCACAAGGCAATGACCAAGTCGCTGCACCTCCCGCTGGTAACGAGAACGAGCATGAGCATGAGAATGAGTACTCACATTCCAACGCTTCATACAACGGCAACAGAGGACCGTATGGATACCCCACTAACGGACCAACTGGAGCTATGCATCCTGATCATGCGCACCTGTCTCCGGAGATGACAGGTTCACCCCACCAAAACGGCTCTGGACGTGGTACTCCTCGATCAGCCGCCACAGCGCAACCGCAGTGGAACTCGGGCTACGCGGGGCCGCAGCGCCAGGCCCCTTCTAGCAACCTGTACAGCGTTATGAGCGACAACCGCGGTGCATCTAATGGCAATGCAGCTCACGATGCTTACCAGGCTCCTGGTGCTGTGTCACAGTATTCCTCTCAAGGATATGCCCCTAATAACGGAGTGAACAACGCGGGTAAACGCGGTCGTGATGACGAAGAACAAGACCCGTACCGCCCCGACAGCGTACAAGGAGACGATATGAGCGGCCTCAAGAGGCGCAAGACGTTGGAGGGTGGTGCAGTCGGCGGCAACTACGCAGATCCAAACCCTGGGCTGCAGCGTGCGCACACCATGACCGCTCAACGTGCTAGGCGATGATCGAAGCTATCTGAACGCTTAACCCGGTGGTCAGTCTTCGATCCATATACTAGAAGGATGTTTGGCCTCCATCTCCAGCGATTTGGCGGCATCGAGCGAACGAATTTTTCGGAAACAGCACAACACAACATCCTACAACAACATCTGTCTACCCTACGTCTTCAATCAAAACGAGAGGATTTGAGACGACGTACAACCCCAACTTTCACTCTCATTTTTCCTTGTGTCTATATCTCCTTCTCGTTATGTCTCTTGTCCACATTTCTGCACTCCCTGGCATTTACGATTAACGACCATATTCTTCGTGGAACATGTCTGTTCCATTACACCATGTCTTGGGCCTAAAGTAGTCCCACGGTATTCGACTCTTGCATGCGACATGTGCACATGCAAGTCTTGTACATTCTAAAAACCCTTGTTTTCCTTTCTGCTAGTTTGGGGGGGTATGTGCAGTTCACGCGCGTCCATGGCACTGTCATTTGGATAATGCTCTCGCTAGGCAGTTAACACAGGAAGCTCATGGCAGTGCGGTGGACAAAGTGGGTAGCAGAAGGGCATGACCCTCCCTGGCGCTGAAATCAACGGCACGCCATGTCTGACGAAAATGCAGGCGTGTACGAAATGATGGATCTTCACGCAATCATGATGTGTATTTGGTGAGCGGCGGCGTGGTGGTTCAGGCAGGCGATCCGGTCAGGTTGAAATACACGAGAACCGTCGGATCTGGCTTGAGTCTGTAGCGGAAGGCAGGGAAGGCCGGCATTAGTGTTTATTTTGTTTTGTGGGCTGGCGATTGGGACATTATGATATTAATGAGGGAATCAAAAGCTCTTTTTCCACAGACGATTTGTGGCTTGCTATGATATGAGTGCATGGTCAATGAGACAGACTGGTGGCGCCGTGTTCGGCATTTGTGCATGTACAACCTAATGACAGCTCTAGTGACGGGTGAGGTGGCAGTGGAAGTCACCGCTACCCAAGCTGGGGACCCATGGAGCGGGTTGGGCGTTTGTCGGATCGGGCACGTTGACGGCGCAGTCAGGGGCGGGTTGCGTGTCCAAGGAAATCGGTATGCGCTGCGAGGCCACAGGTTACAGGCTTCTCCAGGCTACTTGGTACTGGGAACTCGTCTAGAGAGTGCAGGAAGCAGATGAGTTGCATACAGCAAGCAGTGAAGGCAGCCTAATGCAGGGAGCGGATGTGACGTGCGTACGTAATCCGGGAGCACGTCGTAGCCAGCGTAGGCGGCAGGGCCTTGGGGCAGGTTGCAAGCGGTGCGAGTAGCTGCCCCTCGACTGGCCCGCCTTGGCAGCCGCCCCACGTCGTCATCAGGTAAGCAAAACAAGAGGCACGAAGCCGACGAACGCGCAACCCAAGAACGAGGCTGAGCCAGGCAGTCGTTTTGCCGCGTAGCACATTAGCACTTGGTTTTTGCTTTGTACCCGCTCCCGCCTGTTCGTATCCTGAACAGAAGCCGCCAACATGAACATCATCAAGCTGCAAAAGTACGCAGGGCCTCTGACCCTTCCATCCGCATCTGACTGATTCTACGGAAGCTAACCGCGCACTGCGAACAGGAAGTACCCTCAATTCGAGCAGGGTGAGATCTTTGGCCTGCAGGATGCCTTCCGCAGGCTCGACGTCGACGACAAGGGCTACCTCGACGAGGGAACCGTCATCAAAGCCGCGCAGCAGTCGGAGCACCAGCCGTACGATGTCGTGCGACAAGCCCTGAAAGAGGTCGAGCTCGACAGTTCGCGACGAGTAGAGCTGGACGACTACGTCGATGTGCGTATTTGCCCGCCCTGCACCAACTGGCCGAGACTGACAGCTACAGCTTATTTCCAAACTGCGTGTCTCGTCCCCCGCCCAGCAACGCATGTCCACGGGCCCGACGCGCCCTCGAGCCGGCACAGCATCCAGCGTCAATTCACCCTCAAATCCCGGTCACTCCTCCAAGAACAGCATTGGAGGTGGTGGCGGCGGTAGGATCCAAGTCCAGGGCTCTTCTGCAAACGTCACCCACACCATCAATGAAGATGAGCGAACAGAGTTCACCCGCCATATCAACGCTGTCCTTGCTGGCGACGCAGACATTGGCGACCGCCTGCCCTTCCCTACCGACACATTCGAAATGTTCGATGCCTGCAAAGACGGTCTTGTGCTGTCCAAGCTCATCAACGACAGCGTACCAGATACCATTGACGAGCGTGTGCTGAACAAGCCCGGCAAGAAGATCAAGTCGCTGAACAACTTCCATTTTACCGAGAACAACAACATTGTTATTCAGTCCGCCAAGGGTATTGGCTGCTCAGTCGTCAACATTGGAGCTGGAGACATTATCGAAGTCCGAGAGCATTTGATTTTGGGTCTGATCTGGCAGATCATCAGGAGAGGTCTGTTGGGCAAGATCGATATCAAGCTACACCCCGAGCTCTACAGGCTACTGGAAGACGACGAGACATTGGAGCAGTTCCTGCGCCTGCCCCCAGAGCAGATCTTGTTGAGGTGGTTCAACTACCACCTGAAGAACGCCAAGTGGCACAGAACGTATGTTGAACCGTCGATGGTCCTAGCGAGAACTGCAAATAGCTAACACGTACAGTGTCTCCAATTTTTCAACAGACGTCAAAGATGGCGAGAACTACACCGTCCTCCTGAACCAACTGGCTCCCGAAACCTGCTCTCGTTCCCCGCTCCAGCAAACCGATCTCCACCAGCGCGCTGAGATGGTCCTACAGAATGCCGATGCCCTCGATTGCCGCAAGTTCCTCACGCCCTCATCGCTCGTAGCTGGCAACCCGAAGCTCAACTTGGCATTCGTCGCCAATCTGTTCAACACACACCCATGCCTCGATCCCATTACCGAAGAGGAGAAAGCTGAGATTGATGACTTTGATGCAGCAGGAGAGCGCGAAGCTCGTGTCTTTACCCTGTGGCTCAACTCTCTCGATGTCAAGCCGGTTGTGCAGACTTTCTACGAGGACCTCAAGGATGGTACCGTCATCCTGCAAGCATATGACAAGGTCATCCCAGGCAGTGTGAACTGGCGACACGTGAACAAGCCTCGGGAGGGCCAAGAGCTGATGCGCTTCAAGGCTCTCGAGAACACCAACTACGCCGTTGAGCTCGGCAAGCAGGTCCAGTTCTCGTTACCTGGTATCCAGGGAGCTGATATCACCGATGGCCAGCGCACACTTACGCTCGGTCTCGTGTGGCAACTGATGCGCAAGGATATCGTCTCTACGCTCAATGGTCTTGCCCAGCGTCTCGGCAAGCGTGAAATCTCCGATGCGGACATGATCAAGTGGGCCAACGACATGGCACGCAAGGGCGGCAAGGGTAGTCAGGTTCGCTCCTTCAAAGACTCTTCTCTCACCAATGCCATCTTCCTGCTCGATGTCTTGGCTGGCATGAAGCCCGCATACGTCGACTACGACCTCGTCGCTCCTGGTCGCAACGATGATGAGTGCTACCAGAACGCTAAGTTGGCCATTAGCATTGCGCGAAAGATGGGTGCGACCATCTGGCTCGTACCAGATGATATCGTTGCAGTACAGAGTAGGCTTATCACTACCTTTATTGGTAGTTTGATGAGCACGGGTGAGAAGATGGGTGGTCAATAAATTGCCGCACGTCGTTTTTGTTCTGACTGGGGACGGAGGACTTGGGATGGTGGTAGTGATGGTGATGTAGCGCCCCTATGGGCAATAGCGTGGTAAACTTTGCGGAAGGAAAAAAACGCCCTCCAGCTTTATCTCTCGAGTTATATAAAAATTAGTCTTCTTATTCTTCTTCAATTAACGTGGGCAGCTTCTTGCTTGTGCTTGTCATGGATCGTGTGTGTGTGTGTTTGATGTTTTTTACAGCTTATGTATTGCTTAGGCACTTGTGGGAACTTGTTCGTTCAATGTTTTGGTGGGCTATGTATCTTCGAAGTCCATAGTTAGAAGATGAGGCAAAGGAACTTTTCGTCGACTGGTGATAATGCAATGTATAACGGTCTTGAAATCTACAAAAAACGTTGTACTAGAAACCACTCAAGTCTCACCACCACCACCACCACCACCACCACCACTCCCCCTCCTCATACTAATCCTCTCCGTCCCATTACTCGCCTCCCACCCATCCACCTTTCTCCGTCCCATCGCCCTCCTCAATATCCACTCCTTTGCCGTCACAACCTCCTCCTCCTCTTCCTCCCCATCCCCATCCCCATCCCCCTTACCACTACCATCACCCACCACCAAACTCCTCAACAAAACATCATCCTCCGGCCGACAAAAATACACACAACTATACCTCTCCACTTTCCCCTGATCCCCGGGGGGCGCCACAACACGATGGATATTACTTCTTAGTATGCCTTTGGAGAATTTTACCAGGGCGTCACCGAGGTTGACGATGCAGTGGCTTGGGAGGGGGCGGACGTATGTCCAGTTGTCTGCGTGGAGGGGAGGTTCGTCCGCGTCTGGAGGAGGAGGGGTAGGGGTAGGGGATGTAGGGGGGGTAGGAGCGATGTGAGAAGGTAGACGGACTTGCAACCCCCCCAGCCGATTAAAAAGAACAGTCACACTACCGAAATCCGTGTGTTCGCCCAACGCTACGCCAGCGGTCTGCTCCTCCTGCTGCGGGGGCGCTCGCACAAACCGTATTTGATCCCCCGACGAGGCGTGAAGGCGGTGCAGAGCGGTTAATCCACCTGCCACACGTACTTCTTCCGTGATAGGCAGACGCTGCGAGAGGAGAGAAGCGACGAGCATGCATATAGCGTGGGAGGTCTAGATGTAGGATTTATAGAGTGCGCGGTGAGCGGAGAGGACGGCGGGGGCGGGCAGTGGTGGTGTGGTGAGGGCGAGGATGTCGTTTTTTGAGATCTGAGCATGTGTGTGTGTGTGTGGTTAGTATGTGAGGAGTAGGAGGAGGGGCGGAAGGCTGGGAAAGGGTGGTGGTGCTGTTTATATATATATGTGTGGTATACGTACATTGTAAAACTCATTCCTATCCCTCGTCCCCTCCGCATCCACGATACCCTCGCCAAAGCCCTTGTATCCAAAATAGCTCCCTTGGTCTTTAAAGTCGTATTTCGTCTTCTCGCGCACATCGAGGTTGTAAAAATCCTTCATGACGGCGAACAAAGCGTCGACGTCTTGTAGGAGCGCGTCGCCATCGATACCTGCTGCTGCTTCGTCGGTCCCCCCCTCCTCCGAGGAGCTGGAGCCACGTACATCGAGATAGAAGAAGCCGAGTTCACAGCACGCGTTCCAGCACCGATTCTGCTCTTCCTCGTCGTGCGAGAGGAGCTTTTGGAGAGAGATGCGGACAAGGGGTGCGGTGGGGACGTTGTCTGGGAAGGGGGGGAGGCCAGGGAAGGCAGCGGGCGGTGGTGGTGGTGGGGACGCGGAGTGATCTGAGTGAGGCATGGTAAGCGACTTGTCAAGTGTTTTATGTTATAGGATGCTAGGACTGCATGGAGGCACGCCCCGGCTATACATACATGAGACGAACGACAAGGGAACGGGTATAACATGTACGTCCACAGACGAGGAGTGGAGATGCGTGGAGAAGGGCGGGGTAGCCTCGGGTGCGTAGCGGGCAACGATGGGTCTGTGGACTTAGCGAGATGCAAGGGCATGAGAGAGGAGGGTAGAAGGTATAGCGAGTGATCATGGACAGTAGAGAGAGCACACAAGACACAATCACATTTGAGCACAAGGCAAGAGTTGAAGGAGACGCAATTCATTAACTATTCACAGATGTAGCTCCGATATTTCCATCACTCCGACAGGTACACACGCGCGACACCATGAACACCAGAAGCGAGTGAACGCCTACCAATGCACAAGGGGAAGCATGATGCTACCAGCCTAGTGACTATGCAAAAGTTATGAACACAGGTGATAAGATGAGTGGCCGTGAGGAAGCAAACGCCAGAGAGATTTGATTATCGAACGTTTGAATGAGACCTGGGTGATGTTAGATGATGCGCGATGACAAGGCGATGATGAATGCGACATACCATTGACGAAAGGCTTTTACAACCTGGAACCGTGGACGACCTTGTAGTCGACAGCCATCTCCATGCCATCATCCTCGATGACGAGGATGCGGACACTGCCTCGGCCGTTGTCAAAAGACTCGCTGAGGCGGGTGGTGAGACCGCTCTGGTCAAGGACGGGAAGGCCCTGCTTGACATCACCAGACTCGGTCATGGCGACAACGCGACCGTCCTCACGGATGTCGAGAACACGGTACTGCTTGAAGACAGGACCAAGCATGTTCTGGACAACGACAGAGGGGGCAGGGTTGGAGATGAAGCTGGACTCCTCATGGAGCTGCTTGGTGAACAGGTCAACACCGAGGTAACGGTGCTGGCCAGTCTGAGAGGAGGTGGTGATGCGGATGACCTGGCAAGGGCGGCCCTGAAGGATCAGGAGATCGCCAATGCGGATGTGGTGGCAGGGGATGGTGATAGTCTTGGAGGAAGCCATCTTGCGTACGGGGCGAGCAGGAGCTGCGACGGGTGCGATAGAAGCTGAGATGGGAGCTGGGGCAGGAGCGGGTGCGTGTGTGTGTGCGCGAGAAGCGACGGGGGCAGATGCGACAGAGACTGACGACCTGGGAGGGGCTGAAGGGGAAGAGTGGATGCGAACGACCCTTTCGACAGGAGCACCTGATTGAACGGGGCGGCTGGGGGCGACGGAAGGAGTAGCGGTAGTGTACTTCTCCTTTACGATAATCTCTTCGCGCTGGTCGTCGTACTGAGCACCAGTAAAGGACTTGTGGTGAGAGTGGTGGTGGCGGTGAGGGTGGATGGGGTGTTGGGCGCGTTCTGCTACCTTGTGGGCGGCTTTGGAGATTCCTTGACGTAGACTGTGGTACTGGCCTTCGTTGTCGTAATATCCCATATCACGCTTGAACTTGCTGGGGGCTTGCGCAGTGGAACGAGCAGATTGTTCTACTCGGACCTCGGCTGGGTAGTTCTTGTCAACACTGTCAACCTCCCTGTTGTTGGGGTAGGTGTTGTGCTTGGTGATGAAGGTCTCCTTGGGGACACCAGCACTGGCGACGATAGGACGGGTACGTTCACGAAACTGACGTTCAGTAACGTCAATTTGAGAGGGTGCGTAGTCGGTGGCAGGGCCGTGAACTGTATCGAAGTGTCTATCGTAGGTTCGGTCTTGAACCTCGACTTGAATGTGAGATGAGGAGGGTTGGGGTTGATAACTGAAGGGAGAAGGAAGGTCAGCTTGGGGTCGGGCAAGGAAGAGCTTAGAGGAGGTGAGAGAAAAGTGGAGCCTGCATGTCGCTAGGACAACAACAAATGAAAGGGGCTAGCGCCTAGCGCGGTGGCTGGGATGCGCTAAAGTCAGGGGGTTGGGGATGGGTCTGTTTTATTGATCCGTGCGAGTGTGCTGGCAAAAAAACAATGGAGCGGACTTACCGGTCGTGGGATCGTTCAAACTCTACGCGGTCAGTTACGCGGTCAGTACGCTGAGCGTGGTGAGAGTGAGGCTGGGCCTGCTGAGGGAGAGGCTGGGCTCCCTGAGGTTGTCTGTAGCGGGTTTCCTCGTGAATTCGGATCTCCTCACGCTGCTGTTGTTGCTGGTGAGGCTGCGAAGGCTGTCTGTAGCGAGTTTCCTCGTGGATATGGACCTCTTCACGCTGTTGCTGGGGAAGTTGCTGCTGGGGCTGTCTGTAGCTGGTGTGCTCGTGAACACGGATTTCTTCACGGTGCTGAGAGGGCCGGGGAGAAAGCTGCTGGGGAAGGTGTTGCTGGGAAAGATGGCGCTGGGGAGGTTGCTGGGGAGGTTGCTGGGGAGGCTGCTGGTATTGCGAGCCGTGCTGGGAACCACCGTGACGCTCTTCTTCGTGGATGTGAACCTCTTCCTTGATATAAGTGTCGTGGTGTTGTTCCTGGGGCGGAGGAGGGGGAGGCTGCTGGACGGTAGCGGAGAAGGATTCGTGAACCTCTTCGTGACCTTCGTGACCTTCCCTTCCGTGTGAAGCTTGTTGTTCAAAATGCGCTTCGTTTTCTACCACTTGAACACTGGCAGATTCCTTCAACCCCGCGTTCCGATACGCAGACGGGAAGACACTGAAGGGGATCGGAACCTGTCCGCATCAGCACAATTACTTATTTACAGCCTTACAGACAGCGCTTACTCGTGCTTCAAAATCCAGTTTGGCGGAGTCGGGTCGCTCTTTCTCGAAAACCCTTCGAACTGTTTAAAACAATTCGAAAGGAATCAAGAAAAGAACTTCTTGGCTCCTTTAGGGTCTCACTTGGAGATTTTTTGGAGTTGAAGATCTACTGAGAGGGCGCCAGCTTTTTGGTGTTGACGTGCAGCAAGTGAATATGCGCAATTGGACGTAGTAGCGGGGTGTATCGGTGGAGGAGTGAGGTAGTTCACAATGGCCGAGGAGGGGGCTGAAGTAGATTGGCGGTCTGTGGGATCACTGTTGTGTCGGCGTTTGCCTGATCGCAGGGTTGTGGAGGCTGGGAAGCTTTGGCAGAGCTGTCCAGGCCGGGCCTAGCGTTATTGACATGGAGCAGTAGCGCGTATCAGTTTCCCCTTTCTGTTTGCGCCATGAACAGACACCCCAGCCATCTCCGCATATCACGTCGTATCTTGCACCGAGGCAACTTTAGGACGCGCAATTGGGCTCAGCACGGCTGTTGACCCGACAATGGCAAGCGATGGCAAGCAACCCGTGTCGCAATCGCTTCACAAATCGGATCGAAGCTTCACAGAGCTGCCGAGGAGCTTCTCCGGCCCAGCTGCAGCACCACCATCATGTACAGGGAGAGTGGTCCGACACTGACTTGCGTGGAACGTCGCAATTGGAGTAGGCTGCCTCTCACCATGCAGTATGCGGTAGTTTGTACGTCGACAAGAGGCATTTTCAGCTCAGCTTATCCATGCATCCCTCGGTGAAGCGGTTCATAGCTTGGATAGCTTCCAGCCTTTGCCCAGCCACGTAATTTCACGTTCACGTCATGATTGGCCATAGCTCCATATTGCTGCCGCCCGAAAAGCCATGGCGCATGTGGGCTGACGATGATCACGGATCCGCCGGACTATCACGTGTCAGCCAGTTCCTTGATGGTGCCCCACGGTGCATGGAACGTGCATTGGGCGCGGCCGGCCATGTTTGTTGTTGATTGTTGTTGGCTGTTGGGCTCGTGAATGGAGAGCTCCATGCCTGGGAACCGTGGTTCCCAACGGCCGCATTATCATCCGTCCCCACACAGCTGCCAGAGTGCGCGTCTGATATGCAGCTCATGCAGCAGCAGCAGCTTCGTCACTGTGGAGAGCTCAATGATTGGTACCTCCACTCCCCTTCAATATGTCGCTTCGTGTCGCTTCGTCCACCCTTGCATTGTTGTCAGCAAGGCCATTTGTAAATACCACACGACGCCGTGTCAACAATTGAGACATACCTTGCATCAATCGGTATTCCACAGCGCACGTAATTCCCATTGGAGAACATTATCACGTGACCATGAAGATTGCTGCTATGTATCCGTCTCCCTTCCTTTGCAGTTATTATTCTTTCCCGTTTACTCGACTCTTTTCATATGTGCATTCTATAGCCTTTCCATTGGGCTTTTTATGCGTTGATGCATGTCCGTAAGAGTAGTCGCCATGGTGAGGAAGTGATGTGGTACGCCCAACGACTCGGATCTGCTGTTGCGGAAGAGCAGGAAGTGTTTAAACTTGCAGTCAGCATAGGATATTAGGCCGCCGGGAATGATGAATGTAGCTGTCCAGGACGCGCTCCAACGTTTTCCCTACGAGTGGCGCCGTGTTTCTTGGCTGCGAGGGCGGGAAAGGGCAACCATGGGAGCTCAGGGAGGTGCTTTCCATTCTGTTCATCTGCTCGTCTGGTCTCAGACTCTCTCAAAGTCAATCACACTCATCTCTTCCTCATCTGCGACCGCACCAGAACCAAATTGAGCAACATGCTCTACCCAAATAGGAAGAGGAGAAACGCTGGTCTTGGTCACATCTTCAAATCAGTCATGACAGCTCCCTAGAATGGTTGTCTCTGTAGTGCCTACCTAGATGCGCATACGCAATGGATCCACGGATACATCCAGGGTTCCACAAGTTTGTCAAGAACTGCGGACGCCAACCTACTTGCATGCATGTACCAGCAAAGGGGCAACATGCGCCCTTTATGCCTTTGCCTCGCTTCAGTGGTCACCGGGACACTGCATTCCTAAGGTCACGTGGAATCATCAAGACAGTCGTCTCCCCTTCCTCACATTGTGACCCTTCTTGAACATGACACCTGTCAGTCGAATAAAATGTCTCAGTTGACATGTACACTCAGCCCAAACAATCCAACCTTCAATTGTACTTTGAAGTCGGTAGTTCCAGACGGGTCCAGGGGCCAACCGCACTGCTGAAATCAACGACCTGATTGTTTGCTCCGCTCTGCTGTCCATTCCAGTGAACCAAGAATTTGAGCTTATAATGCAAGGCACACTGCCGAAGCCCAGTTTCTAATTTACATTGTCTTCTTGCTTTCATAACCCAGCTTCTTCCTTCTCCATCTCCGCAGAGTAAAAACAACGTAACCAATATGTATCTCTTCTCAGGGGCGCTTCTCCCCTTCGCCCTGCTCACTGCATCAGCAAGTGCCCGCTTCGTGATATACGCGGATGAGCAAGTAATCGCCTTTCCTGTAGTGAACAGCCACCACTAATAACAGAAACAGATGGCACCCAACACGCCCCACCGATCCTCAAGTCCAAGCTGGTATTGACCATCTTGTCGTTGCTTTCGCCAATGCCAACGCAACGGCTAGTTACACGCCCAAAGTTCCCTTCTCCACGCTTCGGACTGAGTATCCAGGGGCCAACATGATGATTGCCGTGGGTGGATGGGGAGATGATATTGGCTACTTTCAATTATCAAAAAGTGACGCGACGATTCAACAGTTCGCTGCAGATATCGCTACTATGCTGACCAACACCGGGGCTGATGGGGTCGGTGAGTAATAAATTGTTGGGGTTTCGACTGAAAATATCAAGACTAATACAGAATAGATATTGATTGGGAATATCCGGGAGGGAACGGTGCCGACTACAAGCAAGTTCCTAATGACCAGAAAACCTACCAAATCGCTGCTTTTCCTAAGGTTTTAGCAGCCATTCGTAAAGCCATTCCGGACAAACTAATCTCAATTGCTGTACCAGGAAAGAAGAGTAAGTCAATTTACATGCTACTTGGCTAGACTGACGAGTACAGTCGACATGATTGCCTACACGAAAGAAACTGGTCCTAAGATTTGGCCGTCTGTCGACTACATCAACGTAAGTCGTAATCAGCTCGACATATTCTTACAAGACACGCGCACCCATACTGACCAGCGCAGGTCATGAGCTACGATCTGATGAACCGCCGCGACAAGGTAACCAAACACCACACTTCCGTGGCCGGGACAGAAGATGTGATTAGGAACTACCTTGCCATCGGTGCTCCACGCGAGAAAATGAACCGTACGTTCTTCGCTACCAGCAGCACACAAACTTTCTTATACTAACATGACTCTGAAAAGTTGGATTTGCATGGTACGCAAAATACTTCACCACCCAAGGCGACTGCAGCGACAACCCCCTCGGCTGCCCGATTGCCCTCGCCGAAGACCCCATCACAGGCCAAGACCTCCACACATCAGGTGCCTGGACCTTTGAATCAGCCCATATGGACGCCGTCAACGTCTCTTCCATCTCGGTATCCTACGACGGCACATGCGGACCAGAAAAGGGCACAAGATGCGCCACGGGCTGTTGCTCTCAATACGGCAACTGCGGCACTTCTCCTGATTTCTGCAGCGGCGGTTGCCAGCACGCGTTTGGTACGGGTTGTACTGACGCCGACGTAGCAGGGTCATGGCAACGCGCTGCTGAAAACGGCATCACGGACCAGCAAGCTGGCGGACAGTACTACTTTGATGCGCAGAGCCGTTTGTTCTGGACTTGGGATACCCCCGAGCTCGTCTCTAGGAAGTTTGACATTGTGAAGAAGTATAAGCTCGGCGGTGTGATGGCATGGAGTTTGGGCGAAGACAGTGCGGGTTGGACGCACCTGAGACGTATGGCTGATGAGATGGCCAAACTGAAGAGTACGACTGCTAATGGGCGTACTTCAACCACGGCTTCTTCTAGTGTCGTTCCTGACGAGCCGACTACAGCTCAGTCATCATCGGCTGCCCAGTACAGCGTTGTGTGGGTAGATGGCACGCAGAACGGACCTACAGGTGACTACAGCACTGAAGCAGGTTCTCCGCCTGACTACACTGTCGATTACAATGGCCACCGCAACCCGGTAGCTCCGCTTCCAGAGGACGATAATGCAGCGTCCACAGCCCTCATTGGAAGCAGCAACACCATGGCACCCATTCAGCCTCCAGTCCTCGCGCCCACCTCACTTGCCCCTGCCCCTGCTCTCCAACAGGCCCCATCCTCACCCAGTCCAATCGCCCTCGCAGCACCCACACCCTCCCCCCCTGGACCCCCCGCTTTAAACACGCCATTCAGTCACGACACTTTCACACCCGATCCAGGTTACGTGAATCCAAACTGGCCTGCGCACAATGTTCCCGCACTACAACCAGCGAGTGGACAACAGCCACAGCCGCATCGAGCTCCTTACTCCTCACGCCCTATGCAGCCTGTAGATGCTCCAGTTGGAGCAGGTGGGGTCGTTCCTGTAGCACCGGCAGCACCAGTAGCAGCAGGAGCCGCTTCTTCTTTAATTTCATCGGCCGCCATGTTGGATGGCCAAGAGAGAGGTGCATACACTGGTGGTGGATCATGCCGATTGCGTTGGCGCAAAAAGGGACAAGGTGTCTAGTTGAGGCTCTAGTATTTGACCCCTCTTCTCTAATGGATGAAGCGGACGAAAGCTAGATCAAACAATGTGTTTCCTTCTAGAAGGAAGGAAGGTGAGACCATTTAACGTCAACGAAAAGGAAGAGTTTGTAACGTAGGCACCATAATGAAATATGAATTTACCAACTAAAAATTTCCTTGCATGTGCATGCAAGTCATCTCTTTCCCCCTATTGTACAATACCATGCAACATGCAACATGCACCATCATCGTAACACAACAAGTGAGAAAAGACCCGACCCACCCACCGACCCATATGATCCAAGCCTCCCAAATCCATCCAATATGCGTAATACCTGCCCAAGTACTACTACGCCTTGACAGTACTCCTCTTCATGCCCTTCCTCGCATTCTTCTCGCGCTCCTTTTCCAAAAACTTGCGTTGTTCGTCCGCACTCAGCCTGCCCAACTTGGCGTCTCGCTGCTCCTTCTTCAGCTTGTCTGCCGCCAGCTTTCTCTCCTCGGCCTTTTCCTCATCATCGGCCTTTCGGATCTTGGCAATCTGCTCATCGCGCGTTTGCTTGATGCGGCGGAGGGCTTCGGGACGGAAGTGTCCGGCCGAGGCAAGTTGGTCGGGGAGGCGGAGGAAGTACTGGAAGATGGGGAGGGTAGTGGCGTAGTCTGCGGCGAACTTTAGAGAGAGGCTGAGACGCTTGCGGGGCTTGGTTTCGTCGAGACTGGGAGGAGGCGGGCTGTTAGCTTTTTTGGCTCATATATAGACCATGTCTCTAGAAATATTTCTAAGAACGTACGTCTTGGGCGCATTCATCGGCTGGTCGCTGACAATGATGGCTTCGAAGTTGTCTCCAGCGTCATTAATAGCCTTGATAAGCTCGGGCGTAAGCAACATGTCGGTGACCTCTGCGCTCTCGCTCATAACCGTGGTCCAAACAGGCAACTTGGCGTGGTCACGCGTGGTAGTGAGAGACAAATCGTAGCGCTCATCGCGCATGCGCTTCATGATATCCTTGTGCACGACGGCAAAGACAAACCCATCAAAAGTGCTGTTGGACACCTTCTTGGCGTCGCCCTGGCCATACGCGGGAGCAAACTTGGTCTCGCGACCATCGAAAACATATGCGGTAGCCTCGATGCGCTCCGTAGGAGGAGCAAAGCTCTCAAAGAACAGGGGAAGCATGGCTTCGCTCAACCACATAAAGGGGCTGAAGCGCTTGTAGAGAGTCAACTTGACGTCGACAAAGGCGACGTTCTGGCGCCCAGTCGCGTACGTCTGGAACTCGTCGGGCTTTTTCTCCTTGATCATGCTGTCCACAGAGGGAGTCACGCCCTCTCGCGAAACCGTGTAGCCGACTTGTACAAACTCGTTGGCCAGGACGGGCGCATGGGCCTTCATCCATGCCTTCGCCTTGTTGCGGTTGGTCTTGGTGCCCCATACGTGGATGACGACAAGAACGAAGAGGAAGGGCAGGATGTACATCTCCAGCTTGAAGTCGTCCGCCGATGTGCGCTCCCATACGCGGTACCACGCCGTGTATGGTTTGCTGGTGCCCATGGCCGTAGGAGCTGCCTGTGCCGCCGCGCCCGTGACAGCAGTGAAGTCTGGATTAGCTGCCGGCGTGGGCTGAGGAGCGCTCGCATAGTCGGCGAAGTCTGCACGTGTGTTGTTAGCAGGGGGGCATGCCAATTATCTTGAAGACGCCGCAATTCGCAGTCGCACGTCCATTGCCGCGGCTACGTACCGTCATCGCCTACTACTGGCGCCTGTACAGGCTTCTGCGCACCAAAGAGACCCTTGACGAAGTCTGCCATTGTGTCGATAGCTCACAATCAACAGGTGTACGTGGAGATTTGGACTGGCGCGTGGGAGGTCTGGAGACGCATCTCGGCTCGGCTCAGACGTTGGGGGCACTGACCTCATTTTCAGCGACTAGCACGCATGTGGCGGGGCAGAGCTTGGAGAAGTCCACTACCCCAGGCCAAGAACGTTTGTTTTGTACACTACATTGTGTATGCATCTATTTGTCAGTAGATGCATAGAAAACAGTCTGTAGGCTGCGATGATGCGGAATTTATGGCAGGGTGGTTTAGCAGGTGAATTGTTTGTACTTTGCTCAATCGCACAGCAGCCTGCCTAAACAGCCAAAGAAGCACCTCACCATAGTGTAAACATTCGACCACATATCAGACTACCTGGCTTCGTCCGCCGAATACACAGCGGCTCCAAAACTTCGGCTCAGGCCAAAATATACGCCGAGCACTTGTACATGTACACCAGCGCCGACATTCACACCCGGTCCACGTGACACACACGTCCACAAAAGCTAGATGTAGACAAGTCCATGGAGGCTCGCAAGCTCACCAATCCAGCAAAGTTCGTCTTAGACCTCCCTCGCAATTAATGAGAGGAGAGAGCGCCCCAGACTCCTACGCGACATGGGCTAAAAAGCCCTCTCGTTCCAGAAGTGTTTGATAACCCCCTTCCCATCGCACAATCCTCCGCGTTCATATCCGCACCGCACAACGACATGAAGAAAAAAACAAAAGGCCTGTAATAACGTTTCCGGCCTAAAAGCCCAACGTTTCCGGCCAGCCTCAGCCATCCATGGTGTCCGAGTCGAGTCGAGTACGAGACAGTTGTTTCAGCAGCCTGCCCTTACTCCGGACTCCGAAAGGTGTTTTTGCCCTGGGGGCCTGAGGTTGTGACACTTTGAGGTTTCTAGTAAGCGCCGGGTATGTACATATGGCTGATTGAAGGGTAATCGAGGCTCTTTGTACTTCGTATCAGCCATGGGGTGTTTTGTTGCCGTGTTGTCAGCGGCTTATGTGATTTTGGTGTGTTTGTTCGCTATTCGTACCTGCGAAGTGTACATAGCATGACATGCGTGAGAAAACCGCAGTATGGCACACGCCGTGGAACCAAAATAATAATTCTTCACAGTCCCATTACATAGCATCATGTCGTTATGTTGCGAGCAGGTGAACATTCAACACAGCCACCTCCTCCTCCACGGGTCAGAAATCTGTATGATCTACATACACTACCCCGTATCCCGTAGGACCAGTTCGAGATTGAGTACTGTAGTTCCCAGAAATAGTAAACGAGTTAGATTGTAGTGAAAACTATACCTTATATAACATGGGTGCTGGAGTAGGACCATGTTCTTTTCCAAACTTACAACGTACCGTACTATTTATTTATAAACTTTTACCATGTATATCTCTCTCTCATCCCGGGAGGTGATCGGCCTTACTTCTACCCTGATATACTTGTGGACTAAAATCACGGGAGCGGGGGATCCACCAGAGGGAATATGTAGCACGTCTTGAAGAAGGGGGTAAGGGGCATAAGCGACCAGCGCCTGATTATTAGATAGTTTGGTATGTATATACGTCATTGAAGGGGGGGTATCAGAGAGCTAAGAGAAAAGCTGTGACAGGAAAGGAAAGTACATGCAGGCAACAAAGGAACAATAACCCATGGTCATTACACAGCAGTGGCTTTTGATCTTCCTGCGTATTCAGTCCACGCGTCTAGCCCATGGTCAACTGTTGCCCAGTAGTCGCGTGTCTTCTTGTATAACGCCATACGCTCAGCATGGCTCGACACTGCCATGATCTCCTTGAAAGGAACTGGTCGTTCCTTGACAGGTACGTCCTTGAAATCGATTGCGGTACCAGAGTCAGCGCGGTGCTGTCGAGCAGATGGTTGAGACTGCGCTTTTGTATCAAGCGGTTGGTCTTGGAAAACCAAAGGAGGAAGTCCTTGAAAGAGAGGCTTTCGTGCAGGCGAAACACTCATCCTTCTGGCCGACCGGACATTCGTAACGGGTGTACAAACAGGCAAGGCAGTAAGCTGTACTGGTACATCTTGTTTCTGTAATGGAGAATACATCATTTGTGCCGCCTCTGGCTTGAGGGGTGACTCTGAAGCCGACGTCTTGAGAGTATCATGCGAATCGCGATGTAGTCCAACTCTTTGTCGTAGTCGCGACATACTCGACTGCATCCTTAAGGGCCTATGAACGCTCTCGCTATCAGATCTTTCCGTTTCGTCGGGGTGACGTATAGAAGAGTGGCGCTCCAGCTTAGAAAGGCTGCTCTTGAAAGGAAGTGTTGGCCGTCGTATCGAACTACTCATCGTATCTGATCTTTTCGGTGCTTCTGTTCTGCCAGTGGCAGCAAACATATGCGAGGGTTGCTCGTCGGGAACCATCCTAGCGCTGTTGAAATAATGAACAAAGCTTGAAGGACTGTTGCCGGATACATTAACCCCGCCTACATGTCTGGCGTCCATTGGAGCCGAGATCACAATGGCCTTTGTCTTGGCCATGGTTATCGCTTTGCTGGAGTTATTGGCGACGAGGTCTGGTCCGCAGGATGTCTGGGCAGCGCAGATTCGCGGGGGGAGGCGACAAGGTTTCGAGTGGCTGTAACCTTTTCCAGAATAACGGTAATAGAGCGGAGTATGCACTGTGAAGATTGAGTGACGGCTGTGAGAAGAAATCGTTAATGTCGCATCAGAAATTGTGGATAATCGAGAGCTGTCATCTACAACATGAGCTGATATCGCATCGCTTAGCTGTCATTCAGAAGCGACTACGTGAGCAATAACAGTTCTGGAACTTGGTGTGACCCCTGCAGACGTCCTGGGCCTCGTAGAATGTGTGGCTAAGCCATGGGGACAAAACTTCGTACTGTATCGGGCTGTATGAGACACCTGGGGTCTGTGTGCGGAAACTGTCAGACCCATGATAATACAAAATTACGCAGGGGTTCCCATAGCGCCTCACACATAACCGACTGCTCTTCAGTCCCAACGTTTTCTTGTAAGGGCATACCCCGTACTGGTGCTATCCTTGTTTAGCCGGAACCATGAACTTCCGCATTTCAGCGCACCGCACTTGGTAATTTGCCGCAGCTGGATGTCGATGACTGACTCTTGGTATTCCGTACTCTCATAGCATTTGTATCCCTACTGGGGAGGCGTTCTTTTGATACACAGAGTACGTCTGCCGCAATGTTCCCAGCGCTATGTCACCGATGAGAGTGGAGAGGATCAGGATCGACGTCCTGGATGTGTCACAATTGATCGTACCTTGAGCTTGTGGAACAGCCTGCGGGAGGCGGAATCGTCTCCAAGTATGACGAGAGGCCATCCGAGATCCGCTAGTTACATTAACAGTGCTACATCTGTGTAAAGCAGAGTGGAGGATGAAATGGTAGACATTTGGCGTTTGGCGACTGTCTTTCTTGGCACTCGCATGTCACCTGCCCTGATGGGAACGTGAGCTGCATGCCATTTTGGAAACACCGATCGACCCGGTCAGCATAATAGCTCAGTGTACTATCGTTCTGGAATATCGATGCACAGTTTGTGGAGCGCGGCACGTCGTGCTGAAGCACGTCGCATTGTGAAGCAAAACATGTCTCCAGAGTGTGGCAAACGGGATCCTTGGCGTGGGTGGACTAACCGCATTAGCTCTCCACCGTTCCTCACGTGGCCAGGGAGCCGTTGCGAGGCTGCAGAACACCAAGAACAACACTCTAACATGACGTCCACCTTCCAGGGGCTGCCTTTATGCGCCTCAGTATCCACTCGGGCATCCAGGCACACAACGTCGGCGGCTCCCGCTGTACGAGCCCGTATGGCAGACTTGACGTGTGTCAGCTACCGCTAGAAACTCTACAGACTGAAGCATGTCATGTTGTATATAAGACTTGCGGGCTTGCGCTGCCTTGGGAATACTATCGACTTCATCCACAAGCCTCTCGCTCATCGTATTTCCAAGTCCTCGACTTTTGTACATTCTTTTCATCGTTCCTGGAGAATCGATAGGCCGGCCTGTTAACTTTTTTGATACCGCCTTTTAACCTTTATTTTCTTCATCACTGTTCCGACTTTCATCATGAAGACCTCAATCATCGCCATTACCCTCATTGGTGCCGCGGCTGCCGCTCCTTTCAACACCATCACCAAGCGTGAGGTTCCCCAGGAACACGCCCACGAGAACGTCCTCAGTAATGTGCAGACATCGCTGGAACTGAACAATCCAGACAAGATTTCCAACACAGTCTTCGGTCTCCTTGGTGCCAAAGCAGCAGCAGAGGGTGCTGGAAACATCAAGGATACCGACTGTCTTCAGCAAGCCACTGCCGACCAGGCTTTCACTAACGCCAAGGCGGCTAATGATGTTACTGGTATGACCATGGCTATGATCTACCGTGCCTTGGAACGTAACACTGGCTCTGTCGGTCTTGCATCCGCCGCTTGCAAATCCATCAAGGCTGTCAACCCTGAGATTGCTGCACTCCAACAGCATCAGGATCCTGCTTCCGACGGGGCTGCAGCACTCAACAAGCAGATTGCTACAACTCTGGCAACCCAGATCGCTGCTATCGGTGGTGATGTCAGCCTAGCTAACGAGGCTTCGACATTCGCCCCTGGCAAGATTGGTGACCCTACCGGTGCCGGCAACACCTGCGATGATGCCAAGGACGCTGCTGGATGCATCAACACTCTCAAACTTCGTGTAGATGATCTCTCCGCAGCCGAGCTTTCTGCTATATCAGCCAAGGGTGGTGCGGCCGCTGCCGGTGCGGCCACAGCCGGTGCTGCATCCAACGGCACTGCAGCAGCTGGCGGTGATGCTGCTGCCGCAAAGGCCAAGCTGCGAAGGACAAGGCCGCTAAAGACAAGGCTGCCAAGGACAAAGCCGCAAAGGACAAGGCCGCGAATGCTGCCG
>KE747841.1:270607-352342 GCA_000465215.2 Pyrenophora seminiperda CCB06
GTGCTGCCGCAGACCAAGCTGCCAAAGATCAAGCTGCCAAAGACAAGGCTGCCAAGGACAAGGCCGCAAAGGATAAGGCTGCTAAGGACAAGGCTGCGAAGGATGCTGCTGCTGCACAAGCTGCTGCATGTGCTGCCGCCCCTCCAGCTGCCGCCGCTGCCGCCGACGCACCCCCCACCACCACCACCAGCAAAGGGTGCTGCCGCGGGCGCTGCCGCGGGTGCTGACGCCCAAGCCCAAGCAGACCAAATCGCCAAACTTCTTGTCGGCGCAGGAGTTACGAGTGCGGAAGTTGGCAAAGCCCTTGGTCTCAACTAATACGCTTCCAATCCGGGAAACTGGGTATAAGTTTCGGGCCCGAGAAATTAGAGATGAATTACAGACATGGAAGACTCGCGATGGGTGTCGAATTTGAAGGGATCATATATGATTTGTAGTACTAGAGAGACTGGAAATGGACCAAGTTTGATCGAGATTGGTTTTTATGATGCAAATGAATGATTGTACATGGCAAGCAACACGCTTCACCCACAATTCTACGTCCCTTTGCTTTTAGTGATATGTTTTACGGGTTGTTTGTTTTATTCATCTCTTTATTTCGTACTGTTCTCTTGTGTTGGGGGTTCCTTTGTGAAGATTGGTAACGTCTAGGTAGCGATCACCTGTAATAAACAGGATGATCACGTGGCATCGGTGCCAGTCCGTATGAAGCCGCCGGTGCTCGTTCCTCTTAGGCAGTGGAGGATAGTGGTAGACTTGATCATCTGGTTTAGACGGCTAACTTTGGTCGCATAGGAAGCTGTCTAGTGAAGTGTCAGGTGACAAACTTGGACAGTCGCTGCAAGTTAGCAATAGCTCAACCGAGACTGCAACCTAGAAGGCCGTAGTACCTTTCCGTGGCCATGGTCGATATCATGCAGCCAAAGGTGACGAGGTATAATCTAGCTTAGAAGCGGAAGGGGCGGATGCACCATGAATCTGGTTGGGGAGGCCCGCGATCGTGGATGACACGCCAGTCCACATGCGTAGTTAGAACCTTGTGTTCTACTAACTGGTCTCGATGTGTTGTTCACGCATAAATGGCCTTTCTGACAACCAAAAAAATAATTGTGGATCAGATTCAGGAGTAGACGGTCCAGATGGTGGTGGAATAGGAAATGTACGTCATAGATGGACAGTCTACCAGGCAAGTTGTCGCTGACAGAACGTCTAGTATGTGAAGTACTCCGAGTAAGTGATGATGCTGCTGCTGCCATTCAGGTCTAATTCAGCATAGTGTGTGCAGTATTTACCCAGCACGGATGCGCAGGCAAGGCATACGAAGTGCGCATCGGCAGTGGCTTGAGACTGCGTCAGGTCCCCCACATAATGCCAGCGAGCCACCTGCGCCTGTCACAAGTTCAAGCCACTATCAGAGCATCGCGAGAGACGCGTTGCTGCTGTCGGTGTTGGCGAGGATATGTAGTAATCAAAGGAGGCTTAGCAGGGGGTTTACGTGTGCTTTGCTGTGACCAAATGTATTGATTCTCCGCTTCTGGGCCAGTAGGGACGCTCATGAGTAGGAGGAGAAGCTTCCGGTCTTTCTAGAACAGGCGGCAAGCCGGACCTCGTGCTGGTGTTCAGGCCACATTGAGCACTCACAGAGTTCGCCAGGTGCAAGAAAGTGAAATGCAGCCAATCAAAAAAATGACGACCGGAACATGCACTGCCGAACTGGGCGAGACACATGCACTTTTGATACTATTGGTGCGTGATGAGGTGCAGCTGATCCAGGCCGTAGTCGTGGCCAAGCGCGGGATACAACTAACGGCTGGAAGGTCTAGCCGCCTGGTGGGTGGAAAAGGTGGTCTCGCTTGCCAACGTCGAGGGGAATTTCGAATGCAGGCCAATGAAGCAGTCATGGACTCCGATGCTTGACAGCGAGGAACACGTACTACAGAACTATGACTGAGCAAGATTGGAAGGTAGGAAATCGCGACCCGTGTAACGAATATCAATGCCGTGTGTTAACGAGTGCAGTAGGCCAGGCCCCGCTGTGGAGCATGGTGTAGAGTGACAGCGAATGGAAACGGTGCAGCGTAGTAATAGTCGAGCGTGATGCACGGCTGGCGAGTGCCTCGTCGGAGGCGGTGGCTTGTTGAGCGGAGAAATTTGCATACGAGGTGACATGCAGAGAAGATCAAAAAGCAAATGAGCGGGGAACAGGCCGTTGAGGGCTCCTTTGCTGCAAAAGGTACTCGGCAGTGGGCACACAGTGGCAGCGGGACAGTGGGTGGGAAAAGTGGTGACAGGTGTTCGTACTTGCAGAAAACAAGGCCTGTATGCAGGGGCCGGGCAAGCAGGGCGGCACGGGCCCACTGGGCTTCGGATCGGGCCTAGATGGAAAACGAGCGCGTTGGACCGCGTCAGTTTCGTTCTCTACTGTTTGCCTGCACGTGCTTTGCGGACACACGAGACTGGAATGCGATGCAAACAGATGCAGGCGACACAGAGAAAGGGCTCTAGATAGCTCGTGGGCGAGTACAGGAATACCGCCGTGCTCGCTGGCTTGCTTTTTGAATGGGGCCCTTTGGTTTTGGTGCGCCCGTAGAGCTGCTATCGACGATCCTACCCTAGTCCATCCTGCTGTCTCGCTAGCGGCCAGCCAGCCGTCCCGACTTGATTTTGCGACCCCCAAACCTCCGCACATCACCTCTACACTTTCACGACTCACGATAATCCCGAGCCGATCTCGCCCGTCGCACTCCCGTGCGCACCGAGACAAGGCGCCTTCTCGACGACCGTTTCCTTGAGTTTTCTTTGGACCTTCGCTTTGTTGTGCGCGCCCCATGGACGCCGAGTAAAGCGCTCACTTGTCTTCCGCCCACGCACCCGGACCTCTTCGCCGCGACTTGCGACTCCCACATCTCACCAAATCCGCCCACCACCAACACCACCACCACCACCAGCCTCACCGACGGTGCACGCGTATCCGGACTCGCAAGAGCATCGCCTGCGCGCCCTCTGGTCTTTCTGTCAACCGCGACTGCCCCAGTGTCGCGACCTCGTGGTTCGCACCTGCCAGTTACGCGCCGCATCCCCCACGGAAGGAGCTCGCCACGCGTTGTCCTTGCCTGCAGAGCCTCGGCATCCGCAGCAACGCCAGCACGCTGCGCCTTCTCGAGTGCAATCCGCTGTTGCCACTGTTTGCACGCTCTAGCAAGGGCCCAGTGGTGCTGATTGCACGTGTAACCCACCCTGCAGCCGCACAGTCGCGTTCGCACACTTACCAAACACCTGTTGGGTCCCGACCATCTCAGCCCAGCGCCCTGCATAATCAAAGTTGACGCAGAACCGTCCTGACCCCTTCGCGCTGTATGCATCCGTCCATTGTGGTGCCTGAGAATCATTGTCCTCCTTGCAGCGTCGTCAAGATTGACCTCTAAGCCCTATTCGGTCAGCGTCAAAGACTACTACAGTACCTTGAAACTCGCGGCCTGTCCACTTGACACTTTGGCATTCAACATCATGGACTCTGAACGCCACGAACGCCACGGGTCCATTACCCTACCACGGAACTTCATGTTCCATTATCGGGACGGCCCAGCTCCGCAAACTCCTGAGCCTGAGCCACAACCTGAGCAATTGCAGCCACCGCCACCACCCCGCCAGGTGCTCAAGGTTCGTCGTCGCCGCACCACCAAGGTTATGAAACCCGACGACATGGATGAAATCATGGACCAGCGGCCAATTCCAACCATCGAGGCCCCTGAAATCGTGTCGGAAGCATCGAGTGAGCTTCCTTCCTTCTCCCTACCCCAAGACGATGCCTTCTTGTCGCCAGATTTTGGCTACGGTCGCATGCTACCTCCACCCAAGACTCCCGTTGCACAGATGAGGACTGTCGACCACTACGAGGGGCACCAGGACTGGACTGACATCCCGCATGTCGGTCAAAGTGACTCATCCAGCAGGCCGACGTCTTCTTCTGGCTTCTCAGATTCTTCCATATCCTCTTGCGACAGCATTGGATCCTTCCTGTCTCGGGGCGGCAGCTGCACAAGCCCGGAAGAGGAAACCTTTGATTCTTTCTTTCGCCCGTCTATGAGCAAGGCCCAACGCCCCACCTCGCCTTCCATGTCTTTTCAACAACAGCGCACTGCCAAGAAAGCGAAGTCAAGAGCCACTTTCACTGAGGAAATGGACTACCACCTGTGGATGACTTACATGACGTACTTGCAAGACCCCACAGTTACCCCATTCAAAGCGCTTCCAAGTACTGCACCGCCGAATGGAGCATGCCACCGCGTGGCGAGGATGGCCCGGAAAACTTGGAAGGACCCAAAGCCGGTTCGTGCTGGTATCAGTCGTGCGAGTGCACACTACGCTGCTCATGTACTTACACCGGCTACTACCAGCCCGATCCAGAGTAGCAGTAGCGCCTCTGCCAGGATGAACAAGTCTTACATGCGTTTCCCTACCGAGAAGCAGTGTAGAAAGCGCTTGCGGGATTTGGCCAAGTCGAAACCCACCTTGTCCGCTCACTACCAACGTCTTCTCCGCCGCTCACCCTCACCATTGCGATCCTCTCCGCCGCCAGAGGACCCACCGCAACAGCAACCCCAACCAGTACAGCAGCAGCAGCCACAACAACAGCCACAGCAGCAGCCATTGTCTTCGCCATTTGGGCAAGGGTCCACTAGCTTCTCAACAAGAGATATGAACGTTTCGCTGGCCACAAGTACCGCAACATCGATGCAGTTGGGTAATCCACTATCCCAACTGGCAAGTGGTGTCACACCCCGGCCGCCGGCGAGAACATGGTCCAGTGCGAGGTCTTCTGCCCACCAGAAGTCGCAGTCGCTTCACATCAACTTGGGGCTAGGCAATGTACTTGGCTCCCCGTTCCATGCAAAGTCCGAGGCAAGCAACGTTAGCACTAATCAAAGGAACCCACGAACCTGGCATGCGCCAACATCCACATCGCAGTCGCCACGCCTTGGTTCGCCTTTCCAATTGCATGCTCCCCGACCCAAAGCAAGGGTTTTCAAGCGACGTGCTCTCAATAACACCAGCTTTGAGGGATCGAGAATCAACGAGCTGTTTGGAGCACCGGCCGAGTCCAGCCACCGTCGCGTCAGGAGTCGAGGCTTTAGCTTGGGAGATATGATGGAGGGTGCCCGACGGTTGCCCCTCCCCAACGATCCATTAGGGTTCAACCCATTCGCAACCGCAGGTCCAGCCGCTGCAATACCGAGCCCGGCACAGCACTCACCTGCTGTAGCAGCTGAGACCCAGGGCCAGGCCAATGCCCGCCTAGGCTCACCTTTTGTCGGCCGCTCAAGCAATACGTTCCCTCGCGAGACCATGTCGCACAGCTTTGAGCCTCCGGCGTCCTTCGAGCAACGTTTCGCGGCGATGCGTGACGACTCTGGGTACCTACACTAGTGGTCGGGCTCACTCGACTTTTTTCCGGATCGACAAACGCATCTATTTCTGCATCATCGGCGTTTTGACAGGCGTTCTTCAATGCTGTCGATGCATATACTTGCCATCTGCCATGGAGCCCTCCATTGGCTTCACATGAAAAGCGTCTCCTATGTTTTGTCTATACCAACTCTTACTATCTTCATCTCGACCCCTCCGCTGTCGATTGTGGTATCCGTAATCACAATCCACATCGATGGCATCGGGAACGAAAGCCTTTCTCTGCCTCTCTTTCCTGTTATTTCCTCTGGGCTCACGACTTACACATGACCATCTACCTTCAATCTACTTCCATAATTCAAGGGCGGGATGTTAGCGGGGCTCGGCGAGGCCGCCGGAAACTTCTCACGGATACCGTTACGGGCTTACGGTCCTACTGATACCAAGGTTGTGTCTTCATACAGCTTCCTTGGTCCTACCCGCTCTTTTTGTATATTCTGACAACGACATTGTCCGACTACCCCACACTCTTTGCTAGCCCTCCACAGTATGTGGCTCTTTTTTTTCCTTGTGTTTATGCCTCCCAACTTTGGTATCACGACGGCCACGATGAACGCTATGATGGATCGACGATGAATCGGCTCGATAGGGTATGGAGTCTTCACGAATCCCAACGACTGTCTCGAACCGTGAACGACAATACCCAAACTTTTCTCTTTCAGTGGAGTCTGCTTCGGCGTAGCTTTCGTTCTAGAAGAGAGGATCGGCTGGACGGGTGGTACAGGCTACGAGGATTCGGGGCGAGATGGATATAAGCCTGTACACTTTGACAGATTAGTTTGACCTTTCTGATGGGATGAAGAAAAGGCTGTAGTTAGATGAACTAGTAATGAAATGATTTGGATGAATTGAAAAAAAGAGTGACAAGCTGTGACTGTTGGGTTCCACATTAGCCCCTCTCTTCGTGTGCACTGGAAGCTCCGTGTCGCCGTGCCGTCAATAGTTCCGTAACAGTAACGTGTGCTGAGCACAGGCGTCATCATGGATCCATGGTAGACCCTTGGCTACTAAGCCACGGCGAAGGATCGTCCGGAGCCGGTGCTGACACCTTCAAACCCAATACAATACAATATCCTGTGTGGCAATAACATAGCCGGGTATATATTAACTCAAGTTGGGGGTGGGGGAAGAAGAGGTTGGATGTCTCGTCTCTCTAACTGTCAGCCCGTGAAAATGACCTCACAATGTTTGTTCATCAGAGAAAGAGAAGAAAAAAAAAGGCGTAAAAACATGGCAGAATGTGGATGCAAGCAGCCCACCTGAGCGGAAGAGCACACACACACTCTCTCTCTATCTCCGTCTCCGTCTCTACGCCATAGAGTTTTGGAGGAGCCCAGCCCAGCAAGCAGCCCACACCCCAGCAAGTGTGTCTAGGCAACCGAGAGGCGTGCATAGTCCCCTAACGCAAGCAGCTCTTTTGCCAACGGCTTTTTTTTTTACCTCATTGTGTGTCTTGTGTTCTGCAGAGAGTCGCGGCCTGCAACTGCACCCACCCCAGCAACTTCGGACAACGCGCAAGAAACTTTTAGCGTGACACGGCTCCGTTCTAACCAACAAACAAGCCTTCGCACCTCTCCACCCCATTCAGCCCAAGTGGATACTTCCCCCAATTGCTTCATATGCCGCCTCGCTGGCTGGAGGGAATTGGGCCGGACGGGGCCTAACGGCAGCTAGGGGGGGTGGTGCGACGCGTTTCTATGTACATACTTCGTTCGTGCTGCAAAGGATGTGTGTGGTGTTTTTTTTTGGCGCGTTTGTCACGCGTGAGACAGTAATCAATATACCGTATGGGGTATAGTTTTACAAAGGGTATTCCCTTTCTGCTTTCTTTCCTTGTTTCTTTTTCTTTTCTTTTCTCGCTATACGAACTGACTACCGGCCGGTTACTATGTAGGATTTCCAACATGTGTGGGCTGATTTTGATTGATTCATGTTTTCTTGCCCCCCCTTCCCTTGGCCTGCATGTGCTTGCTGATTGCAGATGTCTGCCTTTTCTTATGCCCGCTCCCCGCCCTTCCCCCCATTGTATTACACATGCTTGCTCACCACCGGCTGCGTGTGTGCCGTGCGTGTGTGTCTATATGTATGGGTGGGCTTAATAGTTGGAACCGTTATCGGGGGGGCGGGTTGGACAAGTTTGTCTGACGGCATTAATAGCGCCCCTCAGTAGGTGTACGACATGCAGCTTCCTTTACGCGTCCTCGTGAGCTACCGATCGTGATTACTGACGTACACACACACACACGACACGCCCTTACACCTACGGCTGAGCCCGCACCCGAAGTTTCGAATTAAAGAAACCTAGGGCGGGGTTTTCTTAGCACTAAGAAACCAACACGGGAAGGTTAAACGGGTTGGTTGGTTGCGCTGAGAAGAGAGGAAGGAATACGGTACTCGGGTTCCTTTTCCAAGGTTCCTTGTCGTCATATTCAATAAATCACCACAGCAACGGGCAGCATGCGCCTAAGGGCGACGGGGGCTCCGGCGGGCTTTTGCAATAATGAACAAGGTCTCAGTTAGAGTCTTACCCGCACACTCTTTGATCATTACTGCTTTTGGATAATCCCGTCCCAAGCGAGGTGGTGCGGGATGCGAAAAAGCGTCCGAGGGCGTGCCGAGAGGAGAGAGCGCGGCATGTGCAAACCTGTTCCTCGCGTGGTCACTGGAGGAAACTCTGTATAGTAGGGGCGTTCCAGGCGTTTTTTGCTCCCTTGCAAAAGTGGTGCGATCAATCGCCCTTGGTGTTGATGCTAAGGTGTTCTGGGTGGTTATTGCAGCTGTCTACCAGGTTCCTGCCTGCTAGGTAGGCGTTCTTCACCACTTCTCTGGGCATGTATGTGTTTTGCCTGATAACCTACCGTAACTCTCCCGGCCGTGGAAAAGCCACTTTACGCAAAGACGGCATATGTTGTCTCACGATTTCACTTTCTCATCACCGATTTTGAGCGGAGTTCTGGTAAGAAAGATGTTTCCGGATTGTATAACGTGCTAGGTTTTTTTGCAACTGTGTGGTACCGAATTTCGTAGTCACGACCAAAAATCATCAAGATTACCTTGCAACGTATGAAGACATTTCCCACAGGCTTTACAGTTCCTTCTGTCGCGAGGTATATGTTTCCTATCATAACACCTGTCCCTACACGGGACGACTCTACAATTCTGCAAAGCTAAACCTAGATACTACAACGGATTCCCCTCCCCCCCTCCCCGAAGAACGACTTCCCAGCCATCATCGCACCCCACCCACGATGCCGATTCGTCGAGCTCCCAGCTGAGCTTCGCAACCGAATCTACATATGCATACGCTCTCTCCTACAACGGTGGCCCTGTGCGTCACCGAGACCTTTAGGCTCTATCCGATTATTCCCTAATTTCCAACAATAAGTTCTAGTCCGAGACGCGCTTGTCGAAGCCAACAACAACACTCAAAGTACACATGCCACCACCAGGTGCCATGCTGGGACAAAGACAATCTCCTAATGAGATGAAACAACCTCCTTCAAGCTTCAAAACCTTCTATTCCGTTACCGGGTGATGAAAACTGTCTAAACAAGATCGTCGTCGCCTTTTTGCTATCAACTGCCCTGGAAATTGAAAAAAAAGGCAAAACGATGACATAACCTAGGACTATGTATCCATATGCCTGCACGTAGCAAACCCAACCCCACCAGATCGAGGTATAGCGATCCTGTAGGGGCCATAGAAAGGTCTCTCCGCCACCGATTAATTTGAAGAGCTTGGTAAACTTCTGCAGACAAAACCCCCCCGCTCCACAGTCTTCCTAAATTATAACTTTCACGATGTTCAGCTAGAATTCCGGCATTCGGGTATACTATAAGGTACGCCTGAGCGTGGGGGGCGGTACACTACATTGTGATGGATCCAGCAATATATGACCACACCGCTTGGTCTGGATGATTTACGTACGCTCAAGGTTCTATGTGGAACACGTGTATACGCTGGATCCAGACTGATGAGGTTATGGAAACACTAAAGAAGGGCTGGCAGGTCAGGTCTTCATACAACCTGTTCATCACGTCGGCCTACAACGGAAACTTCATGTGGCTTATCTGTTGTTGTTTTTTCTTTCTATATGTCATTGCGACAAAGTAAAGGGAAAAAGAGGACGAGGTATCCCAAGAACGTACATATCTCAGAACTCCCAAGCCATGCCGTTCAACACCAGGGTATAGCTTCTAAACAAAAAAAGGACAATTACAATCAAATCACCACAACCACCTGCTTCTCCGAACGGGGGAACTTGTATCAAATCAGCCCCTTTACCTTACTGCCAGCCAATTACTCCGAGTTCATCTAGTTCCACTACTCATAAGTGTCACTGCCGTTCCTCAACTGCATCTTACTGTTCTCTTTGCCATTCGGCTGTGGCTGCGGCTGCGGCATCTGTGCCAACCAGCTCGGCGGAGCCATGCCCGTCTGATCATGAATAGTGCTGAGCAGAGGCGGCAGACTCTGAAAGAGGTTGCGAATAGGAGCCGAAGGATCCGCCATGCCATCCGCGCCCTGGCTACCCGTATTCCAAACGTTAATCTTGGGCTGAAGACCTTGTATGGCGTTGCCGTTGGCTACCGCAAGCTTCTCGTAAGTACCGTTGGTGACCATGAGATATTGCATCAGACCCTGAGGACCACCCAGGACACTGGCCATATCGCCATAGGCCTTTGCCATTGCAGAGAGACCTTCCGCTTCGCGCTGCTGGGTGATGAGCTGCGCTTGAGCTGCGCGCTCTTGGGCAAAGTACTCTGCTTCCGCACGACGCTTGCTGACAATGTAGTTTGCCTCTGCCTCGCGCTCCTTGGCTTGAAAGTCTGCTTCTGCGTCGCGCAGACGACGGAATGCCGCGGATTCGGCTTCGGCTTGCTCCGTGTACTTGTTTCCTTCGGCTGCCTTTTCCTGGGCGTACAGCTCCGCATCGGCTTTTTGCTGCGAGGACTCCTTTTCAATCTTGGCTTGTACGACTTTGGTGGCTCGGAGGCGCTCGAGCTCCATGAGGGCTCTTTTTTTCTCAACTTCCATTTGGAGCTCGGCATCGCGGCGTTCGGCATCGCGTTTGGCGTTGATACGGGCTACGTTGAGATCGCGACCGATTTCAATCTCCTTGTCGGTGAACTTGGCGTCGGCTGTGGCTTTTTCGGCTTTGCGTTCTGTTTCCAAGACGGCAGTTTGAGCATGGATTTTGGCGACTTCCTGCTTGGTCTTTCCCTGCTTCTCTGCCTCTCCTACTTCACCTTGCATACGAGCGTGAGCAACGTCAACCTTGGCTTGGTTGAGTGCGCCCTCGTGTGCCTTGCGGGAGAGAAATGCAAAGTATTCTGAGCCTGGAGTGTCCTGTAGCTCCTTGACGTTGGCGTTGTAGATGCAGAGACCAAACTGATCAAGCTCAGACTGCACTTGCTGGATGACTTTGTCCTTGAAGATCTTGCGCTCGCGGAAGAGCTCCTCCATGGTCATCGTGGAGACTATGCTGCGGGTCTCACCCTCGATGATACCCTTGACGATCTCCTGAACATGGCTGCGACCCTCTCCAACGCTGACGACGCCCTTTGATGCAGTTTGAGTTGGCGTTCCATCGCTTTCGCCAGTGAGAAGTACAGCGTACTTCTCGAGGGCGTCGGGCCTATCGGCGGGACCGATTGTGAAAACAGCTGGTAGTGAGAACTTGAGCTTCTCGATCGTCATAGCTTGAAGCGCCATGGAAAAATCAAAGGGCGTGATGGAGATCTTGGACACCTTTTGCAAAGGGTATACGAATGCCTTTTTCTTGATCAAGACTTTTTCGATTCCTACACCCGTAATAACGAGGTAGGAATTCGGCTCGGCGACATGATACCACATGTTGAAAGTGGAAAGTGACTAGTCTAATATCGTGGTAATGATGGACTTGGTCAAGCTGGTATGTCTAGTCGAAATAGTTTGCTGGCGAAGCTTTGGTGCGTAAGTACGCTTTATATAGAGGTAGGAAGGAAGTTAATAGAACAAAGTATGGAAAAGAATTATGTTTGGGTAGACTAGATGAGAATATGTGCGTACTGTACCGTACCAAGGTCAAGGCAAATGCAATAGATATGTGTAGGTAGATGATGTACAAGCGCCATATCTCAACCGACTTATACAATTTCGAATTGGTATCAGCCTTCTGCGATACCGACTTCCATTGCGGAACTCGGCATGTACTGTGCCACCCGGTGAACCTATTCGTCTGATGTTCCACCTAAGCGGGATGTGGCGTTGACGCTAACCCGAAGTGGGACCAGGCACCCAACTCAATGTGGATTCAGCCTTGGGCATAGCCACGCATTGTTGCCTAGGGCAAAACGCATTCTGTCTTCTACAAGATGAGCCTCAATCTTCTGTGAGCGATTAAAGCTAGCCGGTTTACAAAACAAGCATCGTCCATCTTCCATAGCCCGCTAGGCAACCCATTAGGCTGGGAGTTGGGAACATGTAACCACAAAAAAGCCGCATCACGTTGTTTCCAGAACATCACTCTTTGGCTGGGTACCAAAAGTCCATTGTATTCTACCCTTGCCAAGGCGATCGGCCCGCGCTGTGCAGTGGCATTGCATCAAGACTTCCATGATTCGTTTGGTTACTTAAGGCGATACATGCATGATTCACAGTATTTTCTTGGTCTCAGGGCTCAGACTATCACGAGACAACGCATAAACGCCATTATTCGCTACTTATGACCATAATGACCATAGTGGATACGAGGCTGAGGTAACTAGGCAGACTCTTGGGGTATACTCAGCTAACTGTCGGATCACTCTCCCGAATCTCGCCACTTTGGAAGGAAAGCAGACTGACAACGAGGGCACGTAACCGACCACAGAACAACGACTTTCCCCAAACCAAACCCCAGATCTCCATCCTGCTCGGGTCCTTTGCGATCAATAGCATACTCCACTACTACTCTGACTATTACCATCACCCCTGATACACCCACCAACGATGTATCCCAGCGAAAAAGACTCGCATCTCCCTCCACCATACTCGGAGCATATTCCAACCTCCTCCTCCTCCTCCTCCTCCTCTTCTCGTAACCACACCCTTCTCAACCAACTAAGCACCACCCGTACCCGCCAAATCCACAACGTCCTCACCACGCACGTCATTCCCCTCATCGAAGAACGCGCCACCTACGGCATCGCCCAAACAACACTCGCCCTCCTCCCCTCAGACATCTCTCTGCCCGCCGTCGTCCCCGAAAAATCCGAGTTCAGCTTCGACAACAACACCACTAGCGACTCCGCACCACCCGTCCAAGTAATCGGCTTCACATCCGAAGACGAGCCAAAAGTCGTACGCTTGGAGGGCCAGATGAACCGCACTGAGTTCTGGCGATCGCAGGCTGTGATTGAGGAGTTGGAGCAGGTGCTGAGTCGGAGTTTGAATAAGAGTCCGGTTTTGACGGGGACAGTACCTCCTCCTCAGCTTGATGATGATGATGATGATGATGATGATGATGGGAGGGCAGAAGATGTTATTATTTCGTCGACAAGACAGTCTACGAAGAGGCGGACGCTGCTAAGTAGAGTCATGCCAAGTTTAGGTCCGGAGATGCCTTCTCCAAGTGGGAACCCGGAAGTTGGCGTTAGACGACGGGATAGTGCGAGCATGGTTGTGGTCAAGGCTCGGCTCGAGGAGATTTGCTTGAGGACGGTGAGTGATTTTGGCTTGTACGATACTTTGTCGAAGCAGTGTGTTATTATCCGGGTTGATGCGCGGTGTTGAAGTAGAGATAAGACAGTTACACTGAGACTGTACTCATTTTCGACAATGATATGTCGCTTGAAATCTTGTATATAATTTTATTGGCGTATTTCATGGCTCGCAATATCAAAGCAGTGCGTTTCCTGATAAGACCAACCCTTAAAATCGTATACAGTGGACAGGAGTAAGAAATACCAACACCCACAGTCATACTGTTGGGCACCTTCGTAACTCTCTACGAAACAAAAAGTCCTGTATTACCAACTCAAACCATACGCTCTCGAGGCAGTTCATTCAGTGCTATTTCAAAAATATGTTGAAGGGCCTATCTTCAGCATGCGACATACCTCACGACACCCACAGCCCACAAAGCCGACAGACAATCAGCGACGGACTCCCAAATGGCGGGGTTTTCCTTCACATGTAACATACAACTCTAGATAGACTAGGCGAACCAGGCAGCAATAAGCCCTGGGCTCCGCCCGTCCACACGCCCTTCGGGAGGCTACTATAAGGACGTTAAATCATAACATACATACATACATACATACATTCAGCATGCGACATGTAACGAAGCTCCTCCAGTCCCAGCCCTCTTACTTCTAGCAACTCGCACATCTCAATAGCCAATAGCATTATCCATATACAAAACAAAAAACAAAACCAAAGTTAACTCAGCATACCACCGCACACATAGCTGCCTCAAGCTACTACGTACGCATTGTGCGTGATTAGATCACGTTGGCAGCAAAAAAAAAGAACTCCCCCGGAAAGGCTCGAACTTTCAACCTCCTGATTAAGCCACTTTGAATAGTAACAGTCAGACGCGCTAGCCAATTGCGCCACGGAGGAGGTATATAGAAGATGGAAAACGCTGAATCGCGCTTCGGTTTTGAGTTCCATGGTGAAATTTTGTAATTATTTGCAATATATACACGTTGGAAATCTGTGGGTGTGGTAAGTGTGGGGCTAGATAAGCGGGGCAGATATGAACTCTGTCAGGCATGCGGTTCGCCTATGTACATAATTAAGCGGTTCCCTGTGGGACGGAGGTGGGGCTGTTTCCCACCACATTTCTTACCCTCGGTATGAGATGATTGGTGTTTCAACTTGCAATAGTCGCATATCTGTAGGTGTAATAAAAGAAAGAGAAAAAGGTTCAAAATCACTGTCGTTTATTCTACCAGTGTTCAATAACGTCTCAAGCTTCACTTTTCAGCACCACAATGCCATATGGATCCCTGTCAGCCTCGCTAACCGCAATCTCAAAGTCATCATCCTCCAATGCCTCCTTCAGCTGCTCATTGTCCTTTTCCTCTTCTCTAACCCTTGTCCACTCCTCCTGCACCGCTTCTTCTAGCTGGCCTAGTAGCACCTCTGCTAGGAAGCCGCGCTCGGAATTGCTGTGGAACAAGCTGATGACTACTCGTCCTTGTTCGATCGCTGCAAGCGCCGCATGATGATCCATTTCGCCCGTGAAGAGTAGATCGACGTCCAGACCGCTGAGCAAAGTCGAGCCTGAGCCTGCGCAGATGCCTACACTGCGGATCTCAATGTCGGCTATTGACTTGCCTTGCGGTATGGCTATTGGGAAGCCCTTGGGGTTGTGAAGTCCTTTGCCGATACGATCGAGTAACATGGGAAGTGGCTGCGGATCTTTGAACTTGACAATGCGACCCATGCCTGCATTGGGGTGTGACGGGAGTTCTGGCGACTGCGGTTTGATGGCTGCACGCTCATGCGGGGCAGTGACCGGGTCGGCGGGGGGAGACACGCCAAAGCTCAGGAGAGCCTGGCTGGGATGGTGGTTCAATGTGAAAGTTGGGCGCTTCTTCTCGACGAAGGGATCGTCATTGTTCTCTTCGTTTGTGGTCTCTGAAGACTCTGGTTGAGCACGTGGACTCAGCAAGTCATTGCTCGTCTTCGTTCCTGTAACGATGTCTGCTAGCCAATCTCCAAGCCCCCCTGGCGCTGAATCGAAGGCTGTGTGTGGGCTGTACACGCTGATACCATGACTAGCGAGTCGTAATAGTGATTGCTGTTGCGTGTCGGCGAGCGTCAGAGACTTCAGGCCCCTGAATATGATCGGATGATATGCAATGATTATCGAAGAGTTGAGTGCGATTGCCTCATCGGCGACGGCTTTCGTGAGGTCGATGGTAAGGAGGACGGTGTTCGACTGGCGACGAGAAGGGTTGAAAGGCGCTTCCAACAGCAATCCGGTATTGTCCCAAGAGTTGTCTGCGAGCTCTCGCGGATATCTTGTCAATTGTCAATTTACTGTAACAATATCATGTGTGTAGCCCAATGCTTGTGTTTTTGTTGTGCGGGCATGTACAGCGCAAAAGATCAGCTACTTACAGTCTGCGTATAGCCCTCACAACAGCCTTGGAAAACGGCGCAGAAGTAGTAGTCGCACTCATTGCGAACCTTCGTGCCGTAGACGCAAACATGCAGCTCAGACGAGAACAATTGCGGGACAAACAACGCGCGTGTTTTGCTATTCCGACTCAACGCGCCAATGAACCCTGCCCCCAAGGTGCGTCATCGCCCCTCATCGTGGCCAAACTGACCTTTCCCTATTCGGTAACCACATCTTATCAGATCCGAAGATAGGAACACCATCAATAATCACATCATTGTCATGGATCCCCGTCACAAACTTTACAAAACACTCGACACTCTTACTATCGACCCGGAAACCACAGCTGCTATGAGTGCCAGAACGGATGAAGAGGCGGCGAATGCACAGGTTACCTCTGGCGTGACCATGGAGGGGCTTAAGAAAAAGTTGGAAGAGGGACTGGGAGCAACATATGTTGAAATTGACGATTTAAGCGGTATGTAGTTCGGTTTTTTTGAGAGAAGTTGGAACTCTGTTGTGGAATTTCGATCACGTCGTACACAAGAGAGGGCTGTGGGGATATGCTAATTTGCGGACATAGGCGGATGCGGTCAAATGTACGAGGCCATTATCGTATCACCACAGTTTGCAAAAAAGACTACGTTGGCACGACATAGGCTAGTCAACACAACGTTGAAAGAAGAGATTGCTGCGATACATGCCTGGACCCCGAAGTGTCACACGCCAGAAGAGTGGGAGAAGAAGAAGCCACAGTGAAGGCAAACCAAAACTGCATGGAGGGGACAGCCTGCACCATGAATGGTAGTCACGCATGGCTGCAGGAAATTTTGGTATTTTACTTCTACAGACAAGTAGATACTGGCTACATGAAGCACTTCAGCTGAGCAGCACCCGTATCTCGCCACTGGTACGAGGAAACATTTCTCTCAACCCGGGCTCCTGATCTTCGTCCTCTTTCTCTTCGTCATACGTCAAATCATCAGCAGCTATCATCTTGGCCTCCACAAGTTCAAAGTCTTCACAGAATTTTCTGGCCGCTGCCTCTGTGATATCCTGTATCATCTGCCTATTGCGCAGCAATTTGATGTTCTCAGATGCGTCGATGAGTGCAGATGGAAGAAATTCATCTAGTTGCTGGCTGACTGCAACAAGTGTATCCGGCTTGAATGCGTCCAGCTCTGGTATCGTCTTGAGGCTTTCGGGAGTGTCAGTGATCGTTGCGAGTGCATCGAGAAGAGCGACGAGACCAGACTCTTGAATCAGGTACTGATGTTGGTAGGCTGTCAGTTTGGCGACATTCTCATCGATCGTATCGTCTATCTCGCTGACGCGCTCGTTGGCAAATGTATACTGTGCAAGGACTTCTTTCGCCGCGAAGAGACAATTGATTGCGAATATGGTGCTGTCAGGCTCTTTCATCCCTTGTTGCAGCTTCTCGCAACCATTCAAGAATGGATCCAGGCCTTCCGCAAGAACAGTTTGGAACCCTTCGCCGTTGTCGTCCGTTGCAGCGACTGATGTATCGTAGCTCTTCGCAAGTATTCTGAGCATCCCTAGCGCACCTTCTAAAAATTCCGGTGGAGACAGATCAGCTGGTGCTGTGACAACGTCGCTTTGTACGTTAGCAACATAATCTCTCATGTTGGCACGGAACTGCCGCATCGCGGAAGATTCCAACGTGTCGAACAGATCCAAGACGTCTGAGTCTGCTCCGACCAGCTTTGCAAAGGTTCCCTTGTAGAAAGCAATCAAGTTCGCGATTTTATAAGCAAGGGTCGCATCGTCGTGGCCCTGAACAACTTGCTCGGTTCGCTGTCTTAATAAACGAGCCACTCCTGTGAGGTCACGACTGACGAGCTGATTCAGAGCTTTTCGCCCATCGAAGACCTCTGCATCTTCGTCACCTCTTAGCCACGGTTCGCTTTCAAGACCAGCCTGGATCGAACGCTTGATTTCATCGCCATCCGAGATGAAGAGGTTCTCCAGTGCTTCCCTTTCGGAAACAGTTGTTGAGTGGACCCAGGCTAGCATGTCTCCAATATAGCGTAGAGGGTCATGAGCATGGAACTCGATGGGCTTAGTCGCTATATGCTCTTCTGACGTCGATCCGGTCAACGCAGCATGGAATGAGTCAGACAGAATCGACTCTCGCGCCTCGGCAAACGAATCGAGGCAACTCTGAAACAAGGTAGGTCGCTCGGCCAGCACACGTAAAGATCGACGCACAGATGCGCTTATCTGTGGGTTTTCCAGATCCAGCGTCTTGAACTCGCGCTGGATCCATCGATACAGCTTTTGGAAAGCAGCGTTCAACTGTTTGGAGCTCTGTTCTAGTACCTCTAAGCCTAGTCGTTGGTCTTCTGTGCCCAGTAGTACCTGAGAGTCGTGATGTATCTTCTTTACACGGGTCAGGACCTGGAAGAAGTCTTCATTGACCGGCTCAGCAGTAGAAGTCAAGACTGTGGCATCGTCTTCAGATATCAGAAAATGAGAAGTGAATGCGTTCAAGATTTGCTGTTTCGTTTCAACCTGTTGTTTCTGGCTGATCAGACTTGTGGCTTCTTCCAAGACAGGTCCGGCTTCCTGGTTCGCGGCTGCAATATGGCCGCGCATATCCGCACAGTAGCTGTTCAAGCTACTGATAGCCGTCCCAATCCGTTTTAGTTGCTAACAAGCTTCAGTCTGATATTCTCCTATTTTCGTGTTTTACTATACCTCTGCAACTTGGCCAAAGTCCTTGATAATTTCGCCATTGCACTGAATGACCTCTTTTTGCACGTCCAGACGAAGCTGCCGTCGGGTCTCTGCCGTATTCTGCACCCCGCGTGCATCCAAAGTTTCCAGGGCATCGCGGATTTCTAGGTCCGCATATGATGCCGAGAGCACATTTGTGATGCGAGTTGCAAGGGCATTTGTGCCTCGCGAGGAGGCCCCTACCGACGGAGTAGACGGAGTAGACGGAGTAGACGGAGAGAGGCCATTCTGAGAAGCGGGATTTGCTCGGTCCTGGAAATAGCTCACCGACATGGCATGGCTTGGATGGGTGTTGTGACTTGGGCCGGCAAGGTGTCATATCGGGCGGGTAGGCTGCTGCAGGTGGCAGGTGGCAGGCGGCAGGTGCAGCCGAGCAGCGAGCTTATCGTTATCGGGCGCGTCACCTGCATGGAAGCGCACCTGCATGTCAAAGAGGCGCTCCATAGTCGGCGCAACCACGGTTTGCCAAACTAACATTCATCACGCTGAGATATGGTCACTGGCTAGATTCACGTCAGTGCTCATGGAGGCTCGTCTTATATTTTGGGGATCACGCTGCCGGTCCTTTGACCACGCTATTTCTCAACCGCTTCCTCGCTGTGCTGCACGGCCACGCGCCCCGCCGTGGCCTGTGTCTGCCACACCAACCCGACCATGATGGCGTCCAACTTGCTGTCTAGACTTCTCCCCTCGGCTTCGGATGAGCCGTATGAAGACGAGCCGCTAAATCCCCACCATCGCCGTGACTCCGCCTCGACAGACGAGCAGCACGACATGGACATAGACGAGGAGAACTTTGGCGCGCGCTTTGAGGAGCAAGACCTGGCGCACTTGCTCGAGGAAGCATCTTCAAGCCAGATGAACCCTGAAAGCCGCGCCGTCTCTCCCCATGTCAAACGCCACGCACCACCAGGTGCTAATACTGCCAGTCGCATACCAGCATGGAGACAGCCTGCTCCAGCCCGCACCGTACCTATGGACGACGACGACGATGTTCCACAATCTTTACTTCTCGAAGGCGGACGCGAGCCTGGGCCAAGCTCAAATCAGCGCAACGAAGGCTTGCCCATGCCAGTGCCAGGCCCGACGACACGACATACACGAGCACAGTGGGAAGCTACACGGACACAGCAGCGACTTCATGCCGAGGACAGGAGTGGCGGGCCTTCACGCCCCTGGGGGCATACCAGTAGGCCTGGACACTTCGCAGCAGACCCCAAGGAGAAGGCTATGTGGCTGTGGGTGAATCAGACCGATCTCGACAATTACATGACCGAGGTGTACGAATACTACGTTGGATGCGGCATATACTCAATCCTCCTACGCAGGCTATTGACGCTCGCGCAAACAGCCTTTGTTGTAGGATTCATGACCTTTCTCGGGTGGTGTATCGACTACTCCAAGTTGTCCTCCAGCAACAAGATGAGCCAGGTCCTGGTACCCAAATGTGCTGCGAGGTGACTCTTCCAGAACCACTACTCAGTTCAAAGCTAACTTGACAAAGGATACATGGCTTTTGGATATTGGCCCTCTGGCTCTTCATCATCTACTGGCTGTACTCGTTTTACACCATGATCACAGACATACCCCGACTTCGAGCTATGCACGACTTCTACCACCACCTACTCGACATTCCCGACCGCGACATTCAGACTATACAGTGGCAGCAGATTGTAACACGGATAATGGCGTTGCGAGATTTGAACTTGGCCACTGCTTCAAATCTCTCCCCAGCAACGCGGAAATTGCTTGACTCAAAGAGCAGGCAACGGTTGGATGCTATTGACATCGCAGGCCGTTTGATGCGACGCGACAACTACTTGATTGCCCTCTTTAACAAGGAGATATTGGATGTCACAGTCCCACTACCATTTCTAGGCAACCGATATATCTTTTCCGAGACAACCAGATGGCATGTTAATCTTGCTATAATGGATTTTGTCTTTAGTGGACCAAATGGCCAATTCAACCCAGATTTCCTTAAAGAGCGAAACAGACGCGAACTGGTTAAGAGACTCAGGACCCGCTTCTTCTGGACCGGTATCATCAGTATTCTCTGTGCACCTTTTGCTGTAGTCTTTGTGCTGGCTTCGTACATGTTTAAGTACTTCACCGAGTACCACAAGGATCCTGGCCAACTCTCTAACCGAGACTTCACGACATTTGCCCAGTGGAAATTCCGTGAGTTCAACGAGCTTCCTCACTACTTCGCCCGCCGCCGCAATATGGCATATCCATACGCAAATCTTTACCTTGCTCAATTTCCCAAGGATAAGACTGAGCAGGTTTCCTCGTTCGTCGCATTCGTTGCAGGAGCATTCGCATTCGTTCTTGTTACGTTCACCCTTCTCGATTCCGAGCTGTTCCTTAACTTCGAGATTACTCCTGGCAAGACAGCCATCTTCTGGATAGGTATCCTTAGTACCATATACCGTGTCGCACGTGGGAGCAGTCCACAGGATGACCAGGTTACGGATCCGTCCTATTACCTCAACCACGTCATCTACCACACTCGGTACGAACCGGAGTCGTGGCGCGACAGGCTGCACACCGACGAAGTCCGTGCCGAATTCACCGAGCTGTACCAGCCCAAAATCCTCATATTCGCAGAGGAGATACTGAGCATGGTAATCACACCATTTCTGCTCATCTTCCGCCTGCCAAAGTGCAGCGAAAGCATCGTCGACTTCTTCCGCGAGTTCTCCATCGTCGTAGATGGCCTGGGCGTAACGTGCTCGTACTCCATGTTCCCGTCCACAAAAACCACGCGAAATGCAAATAACATTCCAGCAAACGCGCCGGGGGCTCGTAGAGAAGACCCCGATCTCCGCGAAGACTACTTCATGGCAAAGGACAACAAGATGATGGCTTCGTACTATGGCTTCCTGGACACGTACCAGACGCCTGCACGCGGCTACAACGGTCGCCAACAGGGCCGAAGCAACTTTCACCCTCCACCACAGTTCCCAAACACCTTTGGCACAATGTCGCAGACTGCACAGCCTATCGATGTGGCCGCGGCCAGAGGCACGAGCAGGGGACCAATGCCTCGACAAGCCAGTTTCCAAAACAAGACTCCGCGACATCGACCGGGCGCTAGGGACGAGGCCTTCAACTCTGTCATGCTTGATCCCCACCACCAGCCTTCTTCAGCCTCTGTATTACGTGGCTCCCCTCGTCAAGCGGCCACGACGACGAACAGATACCGCACTCCTCTTCACCCAGTGTCTGATGCACCGGGTCCATCATCCAATACGCGTATCGAGGAGGAGAGTACGCTCGGCGACTCTTGGCGTACTAGCCGCCTTGCACAGGACGATGAGGAGGAGGAAGAGGCACCGCGGAATAACCGGGGAGGAGTCCTGCAGCTCTTGCAACAGTTTTCGAGGGCGCAGGCAGAAGGTAGAGGGGCTGGTGTCGGTGTTTGAGATGCTTTGCTTTGCTTGCTTGTTGCTGGTTTGTTGCTGGTTTGTAGATGTAACTGCATCGTTCGTATTCGTTGCATGCGGATGGGGGTTAGGCGTTTATTGATTGAGATAGTATACCACCCATTGTTAGGGTTCGTACCGTACATGGGAACAATAGTTAATCAAGCCAAATACAATCATTGATAATAACTTGCATGACCAAAGTAATCGAAAGCATGGGTGCTACAGCTGTTCACGTCGATCTCAATATGCAGTGTTTTGACTGCTCTGCTCGACATCATTGTAGAATTGGCTGTACATATGCGGGTAGCACGAGTTTGAGTCATTAACAGTACAGCTGTTTTTGTATCATTTGTTATTGTCGGGCTGTTCTGGTAGCTTTTCTACAGTTACATGCCGCAGATATTCACCTCCAGCCTTCATCCATAACGGAAAGAAAGCAAAATCACGCCGTAACCGAATTCCCATTGGACCCATGATCATCATGCACACCAACTCATCTCCTCGATCCGAACCTAAGCGGCGGCGGCGTTCTCGAAAGCGGTAGGGAAACGCTTGATGTTGTTGGCGAGGTTACCCTTGTTGCGGAGGAACTGAACGTAGGCACCGTCGATCTTGACCTTTCCGGCCTGGCGCTGCTCGACGTACTCGTCACGCTTGAGAGGAGTGAAACCCCAGTTCTTGGAGACGATGATCTTTTGGCGGCCGGGGAACTATTATGCGTAAGTCTTGGAACGCGCGCTACAATCCTTAATTCAACGCACCTTGTACTGGCATCGCCTGAGAGCCTCAAGAGCGATGGCGCGGTTAGAGTCACGAGTCCGGACGGACATGAGAATCTGACCGATGTTGACACGAGCGACAAGACCGTTGGGCTTGCCGAAAGCACCACGCATACCCGTCTGCAATCTATCGGCACCAGCGCAAGACAACATCTTGTTGATACGGACGACGTGGTAGGGGTGGACACGGACACGGAGATGGAAGGATTCCTTTCCACCGCTCTTTACGAGGTACTTGTTGGCGCAAATACGGGCGGCTTCGAGAGCCTCGGAGGACAGCTGCTCATACTCGTTGGAGACCAAGTGAATGCAGAGCGGGAAGTCGTCTACGTTGGCCTTCTTGCGACCGAGATCAAAGATACGGATCTTGGCATCGGGTACACCACGGTTGAACCTGCTCTTGGGGTACTACAACCCAGTCAGTCTGCTATTCCTTCTCTCGCGATATCCTCGATATGACGTACGGGCTTGTTCTTGCAGTAGCGGTAGCAACGGGCGGGACGGCGGGCCATTGTGACGGTAGTTCCTGCTTTGAAATCAATGAGCGGGTGTCCGGAAGTTGTGGCGAATGAGTGTATGGGCGCGCAAACTGATGCAACTGTGAGTAAGACGTCTACGAGCGAAGAGATATGCGACAGCCGTACCTTACCCTGTATTTAAGTGTTAGTGGTGAGGTTGTCGAAGGCGAGTGCTCGGAAAGTCGTCGTCGCGGCTTAGCAATCCAATTTCGACTCATCCACGCCAAGCACACCGTGCACCCTAAGCGAGTGATTTCAAAGCAGGCGCGCCACACTGATCGCGGGGAGCCGCCACAGATGCAGCAACCGCAACATGTGTCTATGAGCTCATATTCTCTGTTTCATAGCACTTGGGATTGATCATGCACCAAAGTTATTTGACTTCTAATACTTGGTCCGTCAATAAACATCGCACACTCTCAGTTAGTAATCACAAACTTGCTACTTTTGCCGTTTCAACACCATGCCATTGCCTTCATAATGAGAATGAAACCACAAGGCCCGGGGCAGAGCCTTCGATACCGTATATTCCAGGCATATGAACATGTGAAGGCGAATTTACAGTCATCAATACATGGTTGCTAAATCGGGCCAGGGGATGTCAGTGCTCAAACATTTCGATCCCAAAGTGCGCCAAAGCTAAAAACACTAGCATTGACTCACGATGGAGTGCATAGGCGAAACAGAAGTGATGGCTCATGAATCTTTGCATTCATTGGATATCATCATGGACACGGTACAGTACCCTGCCCTGGTATATTGTCTAACTGCCTTCCACTTTAACTACGACGAGAACCTAGTTCTCAGTGTTGGTGCTGAGAATATCAGAGTCACCTGTAAACCTGTTAGCGCGTTGTATAATGGGCAATGAAATCAAATTACATACCAGCGTCGATGATCGACATAACGGAGCAACGGAAAAGCTTTCCGCAGGCGGTACCAAGCTCAATCTTCAGGAGGGGTTAGCTGACAGCTCTCCGAAGTCATGTTCAGACCTCTTCTCAGAGCCAGCCCTCGGAGACACGCGAGTACGAAGGAGTTGGCCAATTTCTAGGCTCGACTCTCCATGTAGGGTCATGCACCAAGTAATATAAGGGCATACTCCTTCGTATCACGGATATCTCGTCGTTAGGCAATGAGAGTGGGCGTGGGATGTACATACGTTGTTTCCGGAGAAGTGGTGGACGGAGGTCTTGGAAAGCATGGCGTAGTCTGGTACATTATTAGCACAAACTCGTATCGGATTGGTACAATGGCAATGCTTACACTCGAGCTCAGACTTCCTCAGGGGAGGGGTGTTTCCAGCGATGATGACGAGCTTGGCCTTGCCGGTGCGCAGACTCTTGAGAGTGGACTTGTATCCGAGGGTGACCTTACCAGACTTCATCACAAGCGCCAGGCGCGAGTTGATGGAGTCGGCGGTTCTCTTGTTCTTCTTGGGGGCCATCGTTGCACGTAGGAAGTCTTCTGGGGTATTCCTAAGGTGGTTGTTGTGCTCCGGTCGGTGAGTTGTGGATGATGGGTTGGTCGTGGAATCGCAAAATTCTGTGGGCGAACCGACGCCAAGATTTACACTAAGCTAGCATGCTGACTCATCAGACCCACCTTTACTACCACTCAGAAAGCATCTCTCCCATGTCGACGGTTATCTAAAGGATGGGACTATTGGGGCGATACACAAAGCTTGTGTTCAGCTGGAATAGAAAAACACTAATCTCTCAGTAACTACATAACAAAATCTACTTATCCACATAACACTTCCTCGCATGGTATCATTGCATCTCAAATCGTCAACATCCAAAACGCATTGCGTGACCTCCTTAAAAGGCATATGCCAGCTTGAATAAAGAAAAAAAATCTTGCTCATGCTGCCGCCCTTTGTGCCCGTCCTGCCCTCGCTGGGGCTTGAACGGCGCCAGGCCTATTGAGGGTGTACTTGGCGAAAGCCCTTGCCAATGCCTTCTTTGCGCTGACCTTCTGAGAGCCAATAAAGGAGTCAACCGCAACAGCAATAGCGCGATCAATGTCGACGGATGCACAGTAATCTGATAAACGCATCTTGCAGAAAGATTCAGCGATACGCAAAATAGCCTCAAGATGACGAACCTATTCGTGTTAGCTGGAGATGCAGTGGATAGAGACAGATATACTTACAGTGATGGGGTAAGCTCCAGTTGCCATGGATTCTCGGCGCATATCTGCAAAGAGACGAGCGATCTTGTCTTGCTCAATTTGGTAGAGCTTAGGCCTGCACTTCTCCCTAGCATAGAGGATGTACTTCCGTAGAAGCTCCTGAGGAATCTCGGTCTCCTTCTTTGGAGCCTCGTCGTCAACGTCCATCTGATCATCGCCGTTTTGGCTTGCCTTTGCCTTGTCAGAGTAGCCGTATGCCGAGTTGACAAGCGGATGCGCTCGGCCGTGAGAGTGCACAACGAACTTGGCTAAGCGCTCATCCTCTGCTGGATCGACAGTATCGCGTACAACACAGAGAATATCGAACCGAGACAGGATAGGCTCGGTAAGTTCAACATTCTGAGAGAAAGGAATGGTGGAGTTGTAGCGGCCGCCGATGGGGTTGGCAGCTGCCACGATTGAACAACGAGCTTGGAGAGTTGTGACAATACCGGCTTTGGATATTGAAATAGTCTGTTGTTCCATGGCTTCATGGATAGATGTTCGATCCTGATCGTTCATCTTGTCAAACTCGTCGATGAGACAGGTGCCTTTGTCCGCAAGTACCAATGCGCCTCCCTCAAGGGTCCACTCGCTCGTCATGGGGTCACGACGGACGGAAGCTGTAAGACCAACCGCGGAAGCACCCTGACCTGTAGCAAAGACTGCGCGATGGGCGGTCTTCTCGACGTACTTCAAGATCTGGGACTTGGCGGTACCAGGGTCTCCAAGGAGCAGAACGTTGATATCGCCACGGATAGAATGACGACCAGGTGCCTCCTTGCTGACACCTCCGAAGAGTGAGAGTGCTACAGCAGTCTTGATGTCGGTATGTCCATAGATGCTGGGGGCGATCGAGTTGATGATCTTGTCCACAATGCGAGGGTCCTTGGATAATCGCCGAATTTCCTTCTCGTCATCCTCTGTCAAACGGAAACCCGCCAGCTGATCGTGCGACTTGACAATATAGTTTGCCTCAAGGATAGTTGCAAAGACAGGGAATCCGTTCTTGTTGTTCAAGGCAGCATCGTAGTTGTTGCGGTAAATACCCGTGACTTCAATCTCCTCACCAGGTTTTGCCGAGTCGATGAGATCCCATAGAAGAATGACCTCGCGATGACGGGGCAATCGACCGGCCGGAACAGTGCCAGGAGATTCTTGTAGCGTGAGTTTTTGATAGTTGCGGTACACTGTCCGTTCAGAATTGACTGTAAAAGGGCCGCGCGACTGGCAATTTTGACAGAAGGAGATCTTGACCTCAACATTGGAATCTTGGTGGAACGGGCCAAGAGTGACACCGCATTTGGTACAGTCAAACTTGACGTATTTGAGTTGAGGAAAGACTCCACTCCGGCGGGTTACGACTCCACTAACGCGCACAAGGCTGTTAAGATGTGTCTGACGAAGCTGGCGGAGGGTGTATTGAACAGGTACATCAGTGATGCGAACGTGGATTTCGGAGTGAATACGCTCGTAGTCAGCGTAATGAATCAGCGTGACTTCCATGGCCACCTGGTCGAAGATCTTCAGCATCTCAGTTGGGGTGTTGGCAAGCCAGTATGCTAGCGTAGCTTTCTGTTCGGCAAGATGGTCGAATGAGACCTCCAAAGACTCGGCGTTTATCTCACCCAATGTTCGAATGCGGGCGCCGTACACTGAGTGCCCATGCTCGTCCGTATACTCGGTCAAAAATGCTTTGAATTCCCGCGCAATTGTCCTGGCGACTTGCGGTTGGGCAACCCAGTCGGTCAATGTGTTGGCTTTTACGTCGGTGAGCGCTTCTAGCGTCAATTCCTCGTTCATGATATCGTCGCCCATGTCCACGTCGTCTTCTTCGTCATACCGATGTCTCCGCACACGGCGGCGTCCCATCAGACCTGCCAGGCCATCTTGCTCATCTTCGTCTGGCAAAAAGGCAGCGGGCATACGGCGTCTTGCTTCCCTATCACGGGCATTGAGACGTGCATCGAGCTCTCGTCTTTGCGCTATACTCAGTTCCTCGTAATCGCCTTCATCGTCGATACCCTGGCCTTCGTAGGCGTCGTTCTCTCGGGCTCCGTAGTCGTTCTCAAAGTTGTCGGCAAAGAGATCGATACCCTCAGCCTCTTCGGCGTCTTCTTCTAGGTCGTCTACGTCGCGAATGATGTCGTCGTCATCGAAAATATCTGTGTCATCGTCATGGGGAATAGGAGGCGATGAGGCCATTGCTGTGCATTGTTAGCCAGTTGTTGTGGCCGGCTCTTTCGTCACGCTTACGGCTGGATGGCGGACGCGCCGCCGGAGAAGAAATGTCTTCATCATCTCTCATACGTTTGTTGTTTATGTTGCTAGGGCCATCACCCCGATTTGCGGACGACATGTTGGAGCGAAGTGGTGAGCTGGGTGTTTGTTAGTCTTGTGTTTGGTGGTGAAGAGGGGCAGGGGTCGGTGCTCAGTCTAGGGGACCTGTGTTTTCTGGTGTACGTACCTCATGCTGGTTCAATTCCAAATGTCTGCATACAGCACGAGTGAATTATAAGAGGATTGGGGTAGTAATGCGGGGTTAACAACGGTACGGAGTAGAGAAGGGGCAGAAGACGGAGGAACACGACCGCGTCGCGCTTTTCCACGCGTAAAGTGGTGTTGCTCTGGCCAATCAGCGACCGGGCGCATCAGGCTTCCCCACTGCTTACCTGAGGTTGCTACCTTACAATCACGACATTCTGTTTGCGCTGTTGGCTTTGAGACAAGCTGGAGTCGTATAGTTCTTAACTCTTATCCTACGCTTTTCAACGCGTCCTTCTGAACGATATCGTTGCGCGTTGCAGACCAATGGCGGATCTACAGTCAACAACCATGCCTTCCAAGGCGCGCTCCAGCAGCATGTCGCAAGCATCAGAGAGCTCTCAAACAGCAGCAGAGTATGTACTGAGGAAAAAATGCCCTTTACAGCGACTGATCGTGCCCCAATAGTTTCATCAAAGCACAACTCAGCCTTGAGGCAGAAGCACGCGAGGCCCTCCCATATGTGAGTACATATGCCACACCATGTGCGCATTGACTCACAAAACATAGCAATTCGATACCTGCACACGCGATCTGGGCCCTCTTCGACAGAGCCTCTACGCATGCCTCACCTGCAATCCAGCTCCGGCCTCGTCTGCACAACAGTATACCCCAGCAGGCGTCTGCTATTCGTGCTCAATCTCCTGCCATGGCGAACATACCCTCGTCGAACTGTTCAGCAAGCGAAACTTCATATGCGACTGCGGTACCACAAGGATACCTGATATGACGCCCTGTACACTTCGTATCAACGCAGAGATTGGCCGGAAAGGCGATGTGACAGGAGAAGAGCCAGCAAAAACCAACGAATACAACCAAAACTTTACGAACAAGTTCTGCGGCTGTGGCCAGGATTATGACCCTGATCAAGAGAGGGGTACTATGTTTCAGTGTTTAGGCCTCGGGAGCTGCGATAAGGGTGGTTGCGGCGAAGATTGGTGGCATCCTGAGTGTTTGATTGGCTTCACGCGAGAGGAGTTCAGCAAGATGATTGAGAAACCCAAGGCTGAAGAGTCGAATGGTGCAACCGACGCAATGGACATTGAAAAGCCTACTACAGAACCGACCAAGTTCGAAGCCAACTCAGAAGCAATGGCGCCGCCAGCTCAAACGGATATCACAGCTGCAGTAAGAATTGACAGTGGTGTCGACGGGAATGATGTCGCAGCAGATGACGCAGAAATGGAAGACGACGACCCGCCACTACCCCCTGGTTTCCCAGCTGAAGAAGACTTTGACCATTTCATCTGCTACAAGTGCGTTGCAGCAAATCCATGGATAAAAAAGTATGCTGGTTCAACAGGCTTCCTGCCACCCATCTACCACTCTACAGCATGGGCCGTTGCACAAGCAGCGAAACCCGCCAACTCCGGCCCCGAGCACACAACCAGCGACTCCAAGAAACGCAAAGCCACCGACGAAGCCGAGGACGAGCAAACACCATCAACCCTCTCCGCCCCAACACCGGTTAAGCGCCAAAAGTCCGAAGACCCCAGCGGCACTCTAATCAGCATCCCCGAGACCACCACCCCAACACCAGATGCCCCAAAACACGCCTCCCTCCCTCCCCTCCCCCCCACAAGCCCTCACAACCCCCTTCTCCCTCTTCCTCAAACCAGACTTCCGCGACCACCTCTGCCACTGCAACACCTGCTACCCGCTCCTCAAACCGCACACCCAGCTCCTCGAAGAAGAAGAAACCTACGAGCCCCCCGTCTCAGCCGACGGTGACGGCGACGGCGACGAAGGCGCGCAATCCGTAGGCACAGGCAGTATCCTGGACCGCGGCGAAGCAGCATTCAACAACATGGACCGTGTACGCGCTATTCAAGGTGCGATGGCGTATGCGCAGTTGAAGGACAAGGTGTCTGCATTTTTGAAGCCTTTTGCGGAGAGTGGAACGGCGGTTGGGGCTGAGGATGTCAAGGCGTATTTTGAGAAGTTGAGGGGTGATGAGAAGGGTATTGCGGAGGCGAAGGGAGGTGCGAGGAGGGATGGGGAGAGTGGTGGTGGTGGTGATGGTGGAGGGGAGGGCGAGGGCGGGGCGAGAAAGGAACAGAGTGGGTATTGAGTGAGCAGAGTGTGTAAAGGTATAGTGGCTTGAGCTTCTTCCTTGATGGTGGAAACGCCGTGTTCTAATAGTAACATGTAAATTGCAAGAAACGTAATACGTAAGCGCGTTTTCCCGCTTGTTTTCATGAAATAAAGTAATAGAATTGAAGTCCACTTAGGTACTCAACCTACTCACCAGCCACCCCTTTCACGTAAAAAAACACCGCCTCAAAATCCCCCACCCCACACCACACTTGAAAACAAAAAAGTAAACGAGAAAAGAAGAATCATTAAACTACAATTTTGGGTATCAAACAGAACAATCTTTTTCCTCCTCCTCCACTCCTCATTCTACCCTCACACAGAGGGGCAAGCATTCCCTTCTCAACAATTAACCCCCCCCCCACCATTGAGGTGCTCCTACGAAGATTGCCTCGCAGTCGCGATTATTGAAGGTCGTTGGATCTCCGCGTCCCAAGGATCCAACGACCTTCAATAATCGCGACCGTATGCAATACAACTGCTGGTCGCGCGACTGCGAGGCAATCTTCGCAGGAGCACCTCAAGCCGTTCATAAAACATACAAACTTTTCCTTCTCCCATCATGACTTCACAGTAACCGTCGCCGTAACCGTCTCCTTGACCGTCTCCTTCTCCGTCGACGTAACCGTAGCCGTGACGGTGAAAACCTGACTTGGCGGTATAGGCGTGATGATGAGCGGGCCTTCTGAAGACGTTGATGAAGGAAGTGGTGATGGTGATGAAGAGGAAGGGATTGAAGAGATGCTCGTAGGCGATGGCGGTGGTGGTGGTAGTGAGGGCAGGGGTGATTTCGATGTTGACGGTGACGCTGAGGCTGAAGATGAAGGGGATGGAGGCGGTGCCATGGGGGTGGAGGGTTTGGCGGAGGTTTCTGCTGGTGGTGGTGGTGACGTGGAAGGAGAAGGTTGGGCAGAGACGGCTGGTGGCGATGGTACCATGGATGAGTATGGGGTGATTTGTGTGGAACTTGTAGGCATTGTTGATGACGCGGAAGGTGTGGATGTAGGGTCTGGAGTGAGCGCAGTTGAAGAGGGCGCTGCGGATGGTGTTGGCATTGGCTCTGCGACACTTGATGACGAACTCTTACATGCGGATGGTGAGACTGCAGAGCTAGGTGCTACCGGTGCGGGGGCCGCAGAAGAAGTGGATACTTCCGGTGTTGGCGCAGGTGAGGGCGATGGCATGACCGTAGTGTATGATGTGACAATCACCACTGGAGGTATTTGTAACGATGCCGACGGCGAGATATTAGCTGGGGAATTAGATGAAGCAGGCACACTGGCCGTGTTCAAGGTTGATGATGCCAGAGAAGTAGACTCTTGGGCCTCGGTTGCCGAGGGTGTTGCGTAGACGGTTGTATACTGTGTGACAATGATACGCGATGTTATACCCGAAGTTTGTGAAGCTGAAGGGATAGTTGCCACGGGCGAAGTCTTCGATGTAAGTTGTAAACTTGTGGAGGACTTGGAGCTGTCAAAGCTTGCAGAGGAAGGAGCTTGTATGACAGGAGATGGAGTACTAGCAGTGGCTGCGCTGGTAGTAGTATTGGCAGGTTGTGGGCTCCGGGATGCTGAACCGGGATGTTGGAAACCAGGTAGACCCCCTGATGTAGTTGTTGGGTTTGCACTGTTTAAAGATGCCGTAGGAGAAGCAGTGGCCTTGGACGTCTCGTCTTCTGCAGGCGAGTAGGTGAACACAGGCACCTTTTTACTTGACTGAGTTGTTGTGTTGTTACCGGCTGCTGCCACTGTGCTCGAAAGCGCTGCTGATACCACAGCTGACAAAGAAGACGTCACATGGCTCTCAACAGGTGTGGGCTTAGAACTCGATGTGGGAAGTGCGCTCGTACTCCTTTGCGTTGTGGGTGCAGGTTTAGGCGTAATAAATGATGTAGATAGGACAGTTCGTGGGTCTTGGGTAGCAAGTGGCTGTCCCTGTGTATTGACAAATGTGATGGCTGATGCTATCGATGTGAAAACTGTAGGCTCAATCGGCTCAACCACGATCGCAGTATCCGCTTGCACATCAATTGAGGAGGATATTATCGACGAGGAGTTTACATATCTCGTAAAGCTAGGTTCGTTAGCTCAAGCTGGCTAAACACACTTTTCAAGTGAGTCTTACAGTTGTCTTTGGTGAAGTCTTGGAACCGGGCCAGCCGTTACAATGTTGAAGCAGGCTGCCAGCAGCAGAATTATGGAGAAGGCAGCCATGAGAAAGACAAAGGACGGTTAGAATATCGAAAGGAAATTTGACCAACGAGAAAGACGGCGCTTGCAAGCAAGATGGGGAAAACGACAGACTGGGGGAAGATATGAGAAACTGAATGATTAATAGAAACGATCGACAAGTGAGAACAGACCACGGGGAAAAGACAGCAAGGAAAGAAACAAAAGTCGTTCGTCTCAAGCAAACGACAGTCTAGACGTTCAGATGGCTACTACGAGGGTATCATGGCTTCCCGGGCTGGCAGCGGGTTTTGAGGCTGCATTAGCCGCCTGGAGCACAGTTTGAGCAGAGAAGAGAACAGGCGGTTGCACTGGCCCAGCATTGTCGCCAGGGCCTGTGGTGTAGTCATTTTACCCGTCTTCTACAAGAAAATACAGTGTGCAAGTAGAGGACTGGATGTGGTGCTCTGATGCGCTGGGTTGACGTTTCATACCACAGCCAATGAGAGGGCGCCTGGGCATGGTTGAGCCACCTCAACCAGGCGCTTCGCCGAACGGGTCTGCATCTGCATGCCAGAAATAGGTCTTCGTGGGCTAGACGTGTTGGCGCCATTTGATGCCGTGGCTTTCTCAGACAGCAGCGCAGTCTCGGACCCAGCCTCCTCACCCAGACGTTCCTCCGACAGTCAGATCAATGCGCCAGATACGTCAGAGGCCCAGCCCGTACCGGTTCCGGTCCGCATACCGGGGGGGCCAAGTCGGAAGAGGAAAAAGACCACATAGGTACCCCATACCTGTAGCAAGCCGCAGTCAACCGTTATCGACGATAGTGATAGTGGATCGAGATGGCGGTGATGTGTTAATGGGTCTGCACGTGTCTCCTGTTCTTTCGTCCAGGCGGTGACGGGTTGCTCAGGTAACAAGCGAAAACGACTAGGAAAGTACATGGTACCAACTGTGTTAAGCCTGGCGTTTCAACCATCGCGAGCTTTGACTTCCAGACGTGCGCCGCAATCCCGCAGGGTCGGCTAGGTGCTTCATTCTTTTCCCCGGAGATTGATTGAGGCTGTTGGATGTTGGTTGTTGGACACTTCATTTGTACCCCGTGTCAGCCATCGCCATCTCCATCCTTTCCTCGGCCACGACACCACCATGAGCGTACGCGTCGTTGCGAGGATTCGTCCTCTGTTGAAGCAGGAAATCGACAAGGACACCATTGTCACGGCCGAGACCCCGGATGGCGAGACGATACCCTCCATCGTGCGCATCCCCAGTCCCAAGAATGAGGCCGAGTCCTTCAGCTTCCAATTCAGCTCTGTGTACGAACAGGACGCGTCGCAGCAGCAATTGTTCGATGCCGAGAGTGAGTAACGCGTCGGCCCAGCCACCGGGACTGAAGCTGATCTCAAGATAGTCGCGCCGACGGTAAAGCATCTGTTCAATGGCTTCGACCTGTCCATATTCGCCCATGGTTGCACTGGTACCGGAAAGACGCACACGATGCGCGGAGGGAAGTCGCTGGCCGAGCGAGGTGTTATCCCCCGACTATTGAGCGCCATCTACCGCCGAAGCAAGAAGATCGAAAAGGACTCGGATGGTGCCACGCAGGTCGAAGTTGCTCTGGAGTACTTTGAGATCTACTGCGATCGCGTCTACGATCTCTTCGAACCACCAGAGAAACGCACCCCATCCGGCCTGCCAATTCGTGACAACAAAGGCAAGACCGTCGTTGTCGGCCTGACCGAGAAGCCATGCCCGACACTGAAGGAATTCGAGCAGCTTTATGACCAGGCAAACTTGAATAGGTCCACATCGTCTACCAAGGTCAGCATCCGCGCACGACTTCCGTGAATTCCACTAACACCCCTGTAGCTCAACGCTCATTCCTCCAGATCCCATGCTGTGCTCTGCGTTAAGATTACTCAAACCACTGAAGAAATGGTGCGCGTCAGTCGTGTATCCTGCATTGATCTTGCAGGATCCGAAGACAACCGTCGAACTGAGAATAACAAGGAGCGCTTGGTCGAGAGCTCAGCTATTAATAAGTCACTATTCGTACTAGCACAATGTGTCGAGGCCATGAACAAAAAAGCCAGCCGGATACCTTACCGCGAGTCCAAGATGACACGAATCTTATCGCTGGGGCAGAACAAGGGACTCACCGTCATGATTCTGAACCTTGCTCCCACTCGCGCATACCACCTTGACACCATAAGTTCCCTGAACTTTGCCAGCCGGACCAAGAAGATTGAGATCGCAGAGGTGGAAAATGACCCAATGTACCGGACGGCAGTCAAGCCTTTGGCAACAACGAGCAGTGTCGGCGGTGCGACTATGGCCCGACAACCGCTACGGCCACTGGCCGCTGTAGCCAACGCCAATCTAGCCGACGCCGAGAAGAAGAAAGGGGAAAAGCCCGTCAAGGCCTTTTCTGTATATTCTGATACTCGCAAGCCTGCTCCTCGTGTTCCCAACACTGCTGCACAGAACACGGGCATTCGCCGGGCAGAACCTCCCAAACGGGCAGCCGAACCCACTAGTAGCACATTCGGCTTACGGCCGACCAAGACGTATCGAGCGGCGGATAACACCTCGCGGATACCGGGTCGAGAGCCTGTTTTGACAAAAGCGTCAATCGAAGCCCTGATTGCGCAAAAGGTGGATGAGAGACTTGCGGAAAAGGCATTGCAAGATGCCGCTGGCACTGCTGTCCCGGCGCTATCTGCAGAGTTGCAGAAGCGCTTGGACGAGCTTGAGCATCGGATTGACGCCAAAGAGGAGGATGGGAAGTCGCAGGGCTTACAGTTCTTATTGATGGCCAAGCAACATCACATCCGTGGTGAGGATGCAAGTGCGCTGAGAATGTACCAGCTAGCGCAGCCCTTCTTCCCCGACAATGCAAAGCTGGAATCCAAGATGAAAACGCTGGAAGAGCGGATACGAGCGAAGAGGGAGGAAAGCTCGACTACTGCCACCAAGCACGTCTCAGCCCCCGTCTCAGTCGCCGTCTCAGCCGCTCCCGTCTACACCATTGCCCCTCCTCCAGCTGCTCCCACCTCGTGCCTCATGGGCCCCTTGAAAGCCCCAAAGCCCAAACCTAAACCCAAGCCGAAATGGGCCACAAAGGCCGAAGCAAAAGACGACTCTGATGACGACAACAACGATGAGGAATTCGCTCCGCCCCCTCCCTCCGACCACGAAGACGACTACGCCTCCGACGACAGCTTCCAATACAAGCTCAAAGCCACCGCCGCCGCCGCTCGCAAACAACAACAACAACAACAACAACCGAAAAAGACTTCCAGAAAACTGCCCATCTTCCGCGACTCCGCCGCCACCACGACTTCGACTCACATGAACCCCGCTGAACAAACACCACGCACTTCCCAACTCCTCAAGATTATCAACTCCCGCGACGTCATTAAGATCAAGGCACTCAAGGGTGTCGGCGCAAAGAAGGCGGATAGCATTGTCAATTGTCTCATGGAAATGGATGATGCTGAGATTTTGGATTTGGAATCGTTGGCTATGCTCAAGGGTGTGGGGGGTAAGACGGTGGAGAATATGCGGTTGGGGTTGAGTAGTGCTCCTGTTGTGGAGTATGACTTTTAGAAGTCATTTTGTTTTCTTCTTCTGAGTCTTGCGGTTTTTGAGCAAGCGTGGTGTGTTTGTTTTTCTTGGGGACCTTGGATTTCGTGAGGTCGGTGTTGTTGTTGTTGCATAGCATTGGCGTTCAGGTTTTCCACTCGCAGTTTACATTTGTCTGCGATGCCATCTATATTCTTTTGCATACTCGGCCTGTTTTGTCTTTTTAATACAGCTGTGTTTATTCCGCTGTCCAGGCTTATAGAGGAGTAAGAAAAAAATATCAATATCATAGCATTACATTACAATTTAACCGTGTCTATCACATCACATCACATCTATCCCATCCCATCCTTCTATCCATCCATCCACTCGCTTCTTTCAAAAAGGCCAAACCCACTCCTCCGTCCACTTCGGATCAACCCCCTCATGAAACGCATAATTCTTCGCCTTAATCTGCTCATCCAGCAGCTTCTCCCTCGTCGCCGCCCCCCTATTCCCCAACCCCTTAACATGATCCAACGCATCAATCGCCAAACTAAACCGATCGGTCCCATTACGAATCGCCAATTCAAGCGGCGTATCAATATTACCCTTTTCCCTGTATCCACGCACCAACAAGTTCTGCTGCTGACCTTTCCGCCCATACGTCAAGCGGTGCACGAGCCAAGGATAGCTGTGGAAGTTAAAAATACAAGGAACGTCATCTGTAAAGATGGCTTTCCACTCGTGTGCCCGTAGGCCGTGGGGGTGCTGATCGGCATCAATCAGTTTGAACAGGTCGACGACGTTTACAAAGCGAATTTTGAGGGAGGGGAGGTGTGTGCGGAGCAGGGCGGTGGCGGCGAGGGATTCGTGCGTCGACACGTCACCGCACGAGGCCATGACGATGTCGGGTTCGGCGCCGGCGTCGTTGCTGGCCCACTCCCAGATGCCGACGCCCTTTGTGCAGTGGGCAATGGCTTGGTCCATGGTGAGGTATTGGAGGTGTTCTTGCTTGTCGGCGACGATGACGTTGACGTAGTTTGAGCTGCGGAGGCAGTGGTTCATGGTGGAGAGGAGGCAGTTGCCGTCGGGTGGGAGGTAGATGCGGACGACCTCCGGGCTCTTGTTGGCCACGACGTCGAGGAAACCTGGGTTGGGGGTATTAGCGGAATTTGCTAGCTTGAATGGGGGAGGGGTGGTGCATACCGGGATCCTGGTGAGTGAAACCGTTGTGGTCCTGACGCCATACGGTTGATGTGAGTAGAATGTTGAGCGAAGCAATCTGTTGTCTCCATTCCACCTCAAGACACTTCTCGATCCACTTGCAGTGCTGGTTGACCATGGAGTCGATGATGTGAATAAAAGGCTCGTAACTGTTGAGTAAGCCGTGTCGTCCAGAGAGAATGTAACCTTCTAGCCACCCCTAAGCAACGTTAGCAGCATATTGTTAAACCTCGATTCAATCATTACCTCTACGGTATGCTCAGACAGCATCTCCATGACACGCCCCTCATGAGCCAGGTTGCTGCCATCCTCGTCCTCTTCAAAGAAGTCGGCCAGCCAAACCTTCTTCCCCGCTTCGTATACCTTGTCCAGCTTGTTGGACTGTGTCTCATCAGGACCAAAGAGGCGGAAATCCTTTGGATTGTCCCTGACCACATCGCGGATGAAGCCAGCGCAATTGCCCATGCTACCCATCTTTGCAACGCCTCCCTTTGTGACTTCAACGGCGTAATTGCGGAAGTCAGGCACGTGAAGCTTGCGTCGAATCAGGCCACCGTTTGCGACCGGGTTAGCACTCATCCTCCTGTTGCCGGTCGGTGCCAACTCTCTAAGCTCGGGAATGAGTTTTCCATTCTTGTCAAAGTGCTTGTCGGGTCCGTATCCACGCATCCACTCCTCGAGAAGCTTAAGTTGGGACTTGTCTTTGAGGACGTTGGTGAGAGGAACCTGATGCGCACGCCAGAAGCCCTCCAAGAAGTGGTCTCCGTCAATCTTCCGGGGCCCAGTCCATCCCTTGGGTGTACGGAGGATGATCATCGGCCAACGAGGCCGGAAGGCCTTGCCCGAATCCCTCGCTTCTTTCTGGTGCTCTCGGATTTTGGTAACACATCGTTCCATCGTGGCAGCCATGGCTTGGTGCATGGAGGGAATGTCACTTCCTTCAACAAAATAGGGCGTCCATCCGTAACCAATGAATAGTGCTTCAAGTTCCTTATGGCTCACACGAGCGAGGACAGTTGGATTGTTGATCTATCTCCGGTCAGTAAAAATAATCACGTATTACTAAACCATGGCAACATACCTTGTAGCCATTCAGATGAAGAACGGGGAGAACAGCACCGTCAGTAATCGGGTTGAGAAACTTTGTAGAATGCCAGCTCGTAGCCAGCGGGCCAGTCTCTGATTCGCCGTCACCAACCATGGTTAATGCAATCAAGTCTGGGTGATCGAATACTGCGCCGAAAGCGTGGGAAATGGAGTAACCAAGTTCACCACCCTCGTGCAAACTACCAGGCGTCTCAGGCGTAGCATGAGATCCAATTCCGCCGGGAAACGAAAAGGACTTGAAGAAGCGTTTCATGCCCTCCTCATCCTCACTCTTCTCAGGATACACCTCGGAGTAGACGCCCTCCAAGAAACTGTTGGACAGAACTGCAGGCGCACCATGACCAGGGCCAGAGATGAAGATGGCATCGAGGTCGTACTTTTTGATGAGACGGTTCTATGAAGACAGTATATTTAGTTTGTGTATCCTGGTTGTGTTGTAACCGGGCGTTCATACCATGTGAATATACGTAAAGCTCTGTCCAGCATCTGAGCCCCAATGTCCCAATAGCCGCCGCTTGATATGATCCAGGGTAAGAGGTTCGCGCAGCAGAGGATTCTGACGGAGGTAGATCATACCCAGACACATGTACAGCGATGCATGGAAGTAGTCTGTCATCTTCCGCACTTCATCGCTGCTGAGTGGGTGTTCAGTGATCGATGCTCTTGCTGGACCATAAGCAGAAAGGCTGAGGTGTTCGACATCCTCGACAACGGTCTCGGGGTCCACCGGAGCTTTGGCTATCATGGCGTCCATTTTCGCTTTGTATTGACAAATCTCAGTCTCTGAGCTTTCAATGTAGAGTTCAAGTCAAGTTGGGGTTGAAGACGCGATTAGGTGTCATCAATACCTGCAGTGTTGTACAGCGCAGTAAGGGGTAATGAAAGGGCGCGGAAGGGTTTCAATTGAGAAAATACTGCAAACCAGGAAATCAGGAATAGAAAGACTTTAAGCAGACGCACATTGCAAGTTGCAAGCTGCGAATTGGAGGCCACTCTGCTCCACTGCGGTTGTACCATTGGTTCTAATGCAATACGATCCAGATCCATCGATGTCATACCGACGAATTCCTTTTGGCGCATTCGAGCACCGTTGTGATTAGCATAGCTACGTCAGGTACGTCATAGGTCCACGGATGTGATGTAGTTGACTTAAAAACCGCGCTAGTACCAACGCGTGCTGTCAAACCTCATTTGACATCTGCTATGGCATGGCTTTGGTTGATTGGGTCGCACTTGTCGACTATAAGACTGGTATGATGCGATACCGACATACAACGGTAAACGTTCTGGTGACATTATTAGGAGTGTAGCCGGAGGATTTTCGTCGGCCGGAACATGGCGGACAATATGGTGGGCCCTTGCCTCGGTATCGGAACCTGATCTGAACGCCTACCGTAGAGATCTAGGCATCATGCGGCTTTACATGAACATGCATGGCTAACTTAAAAACAAGTCTTTTCTAGCGTCGACGTTACAGTGCTATCGGAGGATAGTCGAGCTGTAAGCCAGGGCACAGGCAACGTCACATGACCTGCCCCACTGTACTCAATATATAAACTCCTAGATACTCCAAGATACTCCTAGATACTCCTGTCACACAACTCACTCAATTATCACATTGATTTATCACAGCTCAGTGCTTACAGTTATGAGCCCGGCCTAATCCGTCACTTCAATACTACTTTACTAAAACACAACGTAGCTTCAACCCAATCCTACCTCAATCCAACCCCCCCTGACCCAGACCAAAGCCAATCATATCAGTTCACGCCGAACTGGACATGAGCTTGGAGCTTCTCGCCCATTTGAGACAATAGCAATGGATTGAGTGAAATGAGATAGTGCTTAGTAAAATTTAGTATATACTGGTATTTAAATCATGGGTTGCCATGTCTCTCAATGCATGCCGTAGTCACCTTCTGCAACTATCGTCCGTTGGCACTCGGCGAAGATGGCAGCTTGTCTTGCTACATCAGCCAGTCGCCCTACGACCAACTTATTGCCATCGACAAAGCCATATAACGCATATGGTATGTTCACCTCGTTACAGAAATCTTGCACCAACTTCTGCGTCTTCCGCAGATTATGCCTGGGAATGCGAGGGTACAAGTGATGTATGGCCTGGAACTGCAGACCACCGTGGAAGAAGTCAAGCCATTGCGGGCAGTCTACATCCATGGTTGTCCGTAGCATCTTCTGAGCAAAAGACTCGTGAATGCCCAGATCTGCTGTACTCATTGCGAAGTGAGACAGGGTAATCTGAATGTGGAGCGGCGAGGTCAGAGCATGAGCGATCAGCACAAACCAGATACGACTGCTGTTGTCCGGTATGGACCTATACACGACTCCGTAGCCGAACCAAGCCCAGAAGACAGCCATGCCGACGATTTCAAAGTAGCGATGCCACCAAGCCGGGCCTTTCTTAGGGCCTTTGCCAAGGAGCATATACATCCATGATAGCCTGTAGAGGTTGAAGCGTGCGAACAGCATGATGGGGTAGTATGTGTAGTGCTGGATCCGAATCATGACTTTCGCAAAGGCATCGTACTCCATGACCCACTCATAAAAGGTCGTTGTAAGGCTCTCCATGAAACGATGAGTGATGGAAAAGAAAGGAATGTACTGAATGTCCGGGTCGTGTTCGGGGTGATTTGTGACCAGGTGGTGTACATTGTGGTTGTACTTCCACCAACAAGCGCTGAGACCACCCATGTACGAGGCGATGAACATTGCGATTGTCGAATCTATCGTAAAATCGTGGGTGATGCCCATGTGGCTAGCATCATGGACGGTGAATGTGAGCTGATGCCAAAGACAGGCAAGTGGGATAGCACTAGTGATGTACCAACCGGACCTCAGTAGGAATATGAATGCGCACAAAAAAGACGCATAGCGTAAGCATTCGATGCCATAGTCGGTGTAGTTGCACTCATAGAGCCCTTCCCGCTTTATCCTTTCTTGTAGCTCGCGGTACTTTTGTGTGATGGTGTCTTGTGTGGCAGGGTCTAGAGACGGGTATTTGGCCTTGTCGAAGTCCAACTCTTCTAGTGTTCGCCTGTCTAGCACTGACATTCTTGGGGCAACACTGTCTTGTTCGAACTCAACCGAAGAAATGCTGGAGGTCGAAGAAGCTCTACCAATGCCTTTGCCGTTGCGATTACGAATAGAAGCAGAAGACTTGTCTGCCGGTTCGAAGAGCGGACTGTTATCTGCAGAGGAGGCCGAGCTGATTGTCTCTTGCTCAGACGAGGAGCATGATTCGGCATATTCCTCGTCTGAGAGTCTGTCCAGCTCTTCTTGTGTCCTAAACTTCCCTCCCTGTATCGGCGGCAGGAAGTTCTTCCAGCGTCCTTGGATGCGGCCAATCTGGTAGCGGTTCATAAGCTCGAGGGTTTGCGTAGAGTGAAACCTGAAGCATATATGTCAGCTTGACGCTCACCCGAGCTGTACATGCACGTACCGAGTAACCTCGTCAGTGGCATCGCGGCCAACCATGTGAAGTATCGCCTTGTCACCGCCTGGATGGTAGGGTAGCCATGCGTCGACCTTCAAGACCTTGTTGTCTACTATTACGATAGAGCGTCCATTGGCAATCTGGGCCTCAATCTCCCGCCGACTGAGCACCTTGGACTTTCGGTCTGTTCGTGCGGCCATGGCTCGGCACGATTTGGCGGTACACAGGAAGGACACGAACTCGGTTTTCCGCGAAGATGAGGCTCAATTGACGCACAAATTGGTTTCCAAAAAGAAAAAACCAGATGACAGCCTCAGTCAAGCAGAATAGGGAGGCGACTTCACCGAGGGTTGCGCCGGAGCCAGCCAGTGGAACGGACGACGGTGAGGTGATAAAGTTGGGTGGCTGCTCGGGACCCTTGCGCGCCATTGCACGGCCTCAACGCCTGCCCCCACGTTGCGCACCAACACTCGCCACACGTGCACCAAAGGGAGCGGGCCATAACATGCCAGAGCAGACCTCTTTCGCTGGGACACTATCTTGTAGCAGTTGCCTAAGTATCAGGCCATTGCTCTCGTGCCTGCACTGTGTATTTATAAGCGTCATAAAGTTGGCAGCTGTCCATGGAGACACGTTGCGCGCTTTCTTTCCTTCGGCCAGTTCCGACCGTCACCAGATGGGCAAGTCCTGACAACAGCCGAGCGATTCTACAATCCTCTCGCATAAAGGTTTCGTGACTCTTCCTCTCCCATTCCCTGTAAACTTGCACTTGATTCTACTATAACCCATCATGGCCAAGGACATCAAAGAGCTGGCGAAAGAGTGGCTAGAGCTCGATGAGGACAAAACGACAACCGACGAAATCTACAAACTTCTCGTCAATGGCAACAACGATGAGCTTGAAAAACGGCTACGGAACCGAATCGCCTTTGGCACAGCTGGACTCAGGGGACCCATGCAAGGCGGCTTTGCCTGTATGAACTCGTTGACTGTCATCCAGGCCTCACAGGGACTGGCTGCATATCTCCTGAAGACCGAAAAGAACGTAAAGAAGAGGGGAGTCGTCATTGGCCGGGACGCGCGACACAACTCGGACAAGTTCGCCAAGCTCACTGCGGCCGCATTCGTGGCCAAGGACATCAAGGTGTGGTGGTATGAGGAGCCCAGTCATACACCCATGGTTCCTTTTGGTGTGCGGGAGCTTAATGCTGCTGCCGGTATCATGATCACTGCAAGCCATAACCCAGCCAAGGACAACGGCTACAAAGTGTACTGGTCAAACGGATGTCAAATCATTCCCCCGCATGACAGTGGGATTGCCGAATCTATACTGGAGAACCTGAAGCCCGTCACATGGGATACCTCGGTGGTGGACGACAGCGCATCGCTTCTTGTAGAGGGAAGCTTAGGACTTGTACAGGACAAGTACCACAAAGCTATTCTTTCTGCTGCACAACCCGAGCATGCCACCGTCAACATGGACAGGGAGCTTAGGTTTGTTTACACTCCCATGCATGGTGTTGGGCTTCCTGCCATGCAGCGATGTGTAGAAACGCTCGGAGTTGCTTCTCAGATGACTGTTGTCGAAGCCCAGGCGCAGCCAGACCCTGACTTTCCCACTGTAAAATTCCCGAATCCCGAAGAAAAGGGAGCGCTCGATCTCGCCATCGAGACAGCAGAGAAGTCGTCGATAGGCCTGATCCTCGCCAGCGACCCCGATGCAGATCGACTTGCAGCTGCAGAGAAAGTAGGAGACCGATGGCACATCTTCAGTGGGAACCAACTTGGGATGCTTCTCGGCTCTTATTTGTTCGAACGCTACCCAAAGGATAAGCCACGAGACAAGCTCGCCATGTTGGCATCTACGGTCAGTTCCAGGATGCTTGCAGCTCTAGCGAAGAAGGAAGGCTTCAAGTTTACCGAAACCTTGACTGGCTTCAAATGGCTCGGCAATGTAGCGCGCCAGCTCGATAGCGAAGGCTACGACGTCGTGTTCGCTTTCGAAGAGGCCTTGGGCTACATGATTCCTCAGACTGTCCACGACAAGGACTCAATCAGCGCAGCAGCAGTCTTCCTCACTGCCGCATCGCAATGGTCCAAGCAGGGCCTCACTCCGTACGCTAAGTTGCAGGAACTGTACAATTACCTTGGTTACTTTGAGGACGCAAATACATACCTCGTATCGCCTTCGCCGTCCGTTACCACGGCTGTGTTCACTACGATTCGCGCATTAGGCAGCCCACACCCTACCGACATCGGGACCCGCAAGATCACCCGCTGGCGCGATCTGACTCTGGGCTATGACTCAAAGGGCAAACATCACAAGCCTGACCTCCCGGTAGATGTGAGTAGCCAAATGATCACATGCGAGTTGGACGATGGCGCTGTTTTTACAGTCAGAGGAAGTGGAACGGAGCCAAAGATCAAGCTTTATATTGAGTGTCAGGGAAAGAGTAGTCGTGAGGCCAAGGAAGGCGCCATGAGTATCTTGAACGATCTGCTCAAGGAATGGTTCAAGCCTGAAGAGAACGGATTAAGGCTAGCTTAGAGTAGGTTGCCCTGTGGACCCTGACTGAGTTGATATTTTCAACGGTCACCTCGTGTTTTAGCATGCACGTCCTATTACATAATCCGCAGTCACGCGATTTCCGTCACTCCCACTCAAGATAATCCATCTCCTTTAAAGTCTGCTTGCTGCCTTTTTCCTTTCTTATCCTCAACCGCAATCTACAACCTCGATGCAAGCCTAGCCACAACATGTCCAAGACCAGTCTAATCGAAGACCTCTTGGCCTCATGGACCGACCTTGAGGACAACGTCAACGTTATGACAATCGGGAGCCAGGAGACTAAGCAGCTGACTAAAGCCAATGTTAAGTCTCACTTCGACAGCCACGGTCTTCCTCCGATTGCATGTCATCGACTCCCTGCCAGTTGTATCCCCAAGGACATTGCCACGATCAACGTTTCGCGAAACAACCCGGATCTCTTCCAGTTCATGCTCCAACAGGACCCCTACCAGATCTGCCAGCAGCACCTCCTTCAGGCGCAGTATGAGACCGGTACCTACTTCACCAAGGGCGAGATCTATCTACTTGCGGAAGAGGGAGAGTCTGTTGTGCAGGCCAACGGCAGACCTTTGAAAGCCTTTGAGCGCGCACAGCTTGAGCTCAACCCTATGGCCGTGCACTTGACTCACACTTTGCCGCTGGATATACCGATGAAGAAGAACATTGTGATGATTCTTCCCGCCTATACACTTTACCGCATTGTGGCTAAAGAGAACTCACTGATCACTACGGGCAGTATTCTTCCGAAAATTCGGTCAGGTACGTATGAAGAGTGTACTGAGGTCATGCGAAAGTTGCGTTAAGATTGCTTCTGCGTCCAGGCATGTTGACGATGGCTTGAGCCCTGCATCACAACATCTGCACAAGGGAAGGGGTGCTGATACCGACACGCCTAATACTGGAGGGAAACATGGGCAGCGCAGACTTGGGGTCCGACTGGGGCTATGCACCGTTGCGTGTGGGAACAGAGGGGGAAGGTGGAGCGTGTCCTGATCACGGGACCTCGTGATACCGTACTTAATGGAAGGAGCGTCGCGTCTCACCCACACCCACATACGAAGTAAAGAGAAACATGGTGTACCAGATACATTCGATACGCCGACATGGCTTCGCGGTAGTAGTTACGCTTGATAGGCTAATGCAACCATGACTATGGGTCAATAACCGCCAGCGTTGTTACACGGTGATGCACGATCTCCACGTCTTCATTACTTCGTACAGCCTCACTAGCGGCTGAATTAGTTGACGCATGCTGCATGCAGGCATGATGAGCAACACGCACCCTGATAGTCAATTGTGTCTTCTGCCTGTGAAGGACTCGCCCCCAAGGCGGATGTCTGGGTCTGAAGTTGTCGTCATGCGCCTGTTGGAGGTGCAGATGCAATGCAGAAGCGGACCATACTGGCCAATGAGCAGCCTCCCAGGGCAATCAGGACGGCGCAATGTATATTTGTTATGGCCTTGACAAATGGCATCGGGCATCACGATGGAAGAGGTTGCAGGACATGGTTTTTGTGCTAATCTGCCAGGGTCTCGGTGGTATTTCTTTGCTTTTAGCAGCCGGCTGAGGCGTTGCCAGCTCGATTCGATGCGCGGGATACTCGACTTTGTCTCAGCTTCGCAGGGAGGCCGGAGTTTTGGGTGGGTTTGGCCTATCAGAACAGGCGCATTGTATCGATATCCGTGTACCCGCGCCTATCCAGACTCCGGGGAAGCGTTTGTGGCGCCGTTGACTAACCGTTGCGGGCGGCATGCATTTGTGCTAAAGAGTCACGGCCCAAAAGTAACTTGACGGCCTCGTCCCCACCACATGTGCCCACCAGTTCCGTCGCGTCCGTTCTTTGCGTCCGTCCTTTGCGCGCTACCGGTATATAAAGGCCCGTCGCACCCCCTCTCGAGCCTACGTGGTTTCCGCAAAGACGTCGCAAATTCGTCGGTACGCGCTCGGCCCCGAACTCCCTCCCCCGATCGTCTCAGACGTGCTGCTAACGGGGGTAAAGGTCGCTATAGTAACAGAGCAATGCGCTATAGTAACAGAGCAATGTCTCTTTCCTAGACCCATTGCGACTGCCGCGGGATGCTCAGCGAGCATCCATTGCAATGGCGGGGTTCGGGGACCCAGACACGAGTCTTGCGCAGCCCACAGCCATTGCGCCTCCACACCCAGCAGCAGCAGCAGCAGCAGCACCTTCGAGACGATCGCTCCCAAGCGGGCCATGCAACTATCGCGATGCGACTGTAGGTCCATGTGGGTGTGACCAGTTCTGGGACAAACTCAGCGCCGACCTTCACGACGAGCTTGCAGCGCCTGGGCCGAGCAGTACGCGCTCTACCTGGTGTGTCTGTGGACACCATGCCTGCTTCCATCTGAGGGGGTCGCGGGCGCCCCAACGACGTGCGCCCTCGATAGACATTCCGCGACGACCATTGCATGCGGCCTGTGGCAGCCAATGCGAACGCCAATGTCAATTGCTTCCCGGAGCGCAATGCGATGCGCATCCGTCTGTTGATCGCGCAGACGAGAAACGTCCACCTGAACATCAGGCCATACCCACTGAACGCATCCATTCACAGACTAGTCTCAGCACGCGCTTTCTGAAACAGACATCACAAGTATTTGGATCTGGTGGAATTGCACAAAGTCAGGGCAATCCATCGCAGGCCAGCACAAGCGGCCTCCCTGGAATCCCCTCAGTGTGCTTGCTATCTCGTGAACACCGTCCAGCGACTAACAATGACGCCAGGCATGGTGCGGACCAGTCGCGCCAATCATTGGCAGGCCTTGGACTCTCCATGATGAATTTGGAAAGTATCGGTCAGATTAACTGTCAGCAGCAGTCGCCCACATCGACCGTACCAGACGATTTCAACGTCGCCCAAGCCCCACAGAGACCCTGCAGCGCGCCTGGTCCTTACTCGACTAGAGCAAATTCGATCCAGAACGAAGCAAACGTAAGCAGTCCGTCGCGTGGCATTCTCGAGCACGTCTACGAATACAATCGCCAAATACAGCTTGATATACCTGGCGATACAATACCAAACACATATAACCCTGATGAATACGTACAAAGTGCTACAGAAGTTGCCACTCCAAGCGCTGCGAACACGCCAGATCTAAATGCTGCCGATTGCGCTGTACAACAAGGAAAGAACTTGATTGACCAGCTTACACACCTCACTTCAAACATGCCACAACAGTCAAACAACCCACCAGATCGCTCAACTTGTGCCACAGTTCCCACACAGCTCTTGCTGCCAAACCCTTCTGCAGCGCCACAAGAGCAGCTACAGCACCTTTTGCAATCAGCACCCCCGCAAGGCCTTCAAAAGCTTGTCTCTTATCTCGCTCCGTTGCACAATTTGTTGAATTCAATACCCAATGTAGCCAAAACTATGCAGGATCTCGGTAGCCGTCTGGATATGCTAGAGAATGGTTCCTTCAATTATGTTCAGCCAGAGGACCTGAACCAAACTTTAGAAATGTATGAAGGCAGGCTCATCGACGTAGAACAGCGCACGGGTGAACATGACAAATTACTTCAAGCCAGAGATGATCGCGGTAGTCACAGTCCCTTCGGTCGGTTTGGATCTAATCACTCTGGAGAGTCCACTACTTCCTCCGCCCTTATACTTGCCGCCGTGGATCGTCAAGAGACCGAAATGGAGATTGAAAACATCAAGGAGAGACTGGAAGTGCTGGAAGCTGCTGCACCACCCACGTCGCTAAGCCCTTGGGAAGTCGAGGTTGTATTGTTGCCCTGGGGACCTGACTTGCGCGGTATCTGGTTTTCACCGGATGAGTCGATGCACGACACTGCCAAGTCCATTACTCAGAGTTCCGAGGAATGGACTGAAACCCGGACTAGTAAAGGTCTGCCTTTCTCAGATGCTCTTGGACGCGATACAGACTCAAGTCCCCGCTCACGTGCTCAAACCTCAGCCAAAGGGCCGTCGCCCAACCCCACTGAGGGAGGATGGAGTAGCCAGGATATCAGTAATTGGGCTTCTGGTTCAACGGATGACTGGCTGTTTCCAAAAGCCTGTGGAAGCAACAATCTAGTCTACAAGCGACTTCAGAGCAGAGGGTTTGTCCGGGACGTCACGTTCAGAGGCGCCAGCGCCAAAGACATACAAGAAGCACTGTCGCGTGCTTTCTGCGACGTATTCGATTACCTCCAGTACGACGACAGCGACGAAAATCCCATGATTGCTGAATATCCAGGTCTCCGGGCTCCATATATCCCATTACGCAAGGTGCTCAAGGAGACGCGACTGCGTTTCCTCACCCCCGCTGAAATGTCCAGCTCTGCACTCTGGTCTGCTCAATTTCTCGCAGCTGGCGTCATGATGCGAGTAACTGGTGGCAAGAAGAGGCTGTATGTAACGGTTCGTGAAGCGTATACTCAGCAGATCGACCGCAACGAATTCGTCATAATGGAGCAGTCGTGGCCAGAGTTGAGACAGCTCCCTCGCTATCAGCCTAGCCAAGATTCTAAGATGGATGGCAATGATGAGCATGATCAAGCTCATATTCCTGAAGCAGACGCCAAAGAAGCATGCTGGCAGTTTGTCGAGGCATACGATGCTCCGCCTGCTAGTATCCATTCTTCCTTTGGCAGCATCCAATCTCTGCAGCTGACCATGCGACCGGCTGATCGACAATGGCGACGGTCGATTACTCCAAACTCCATCTTGAAGAAAAAGCAGTTGCGGCCAATCTCTCCCGTGAGCGAGAACAACCCACGGCGTCCGTCCTACCGCGACCGTACAGTATCTACATCAGTTGTAGAGACGTTCCCACCTGGCTCGTCGAAACGTCGCTTCAACTCGTCTCCCGTCAAACAGTCCTCTGCCCCACAACACGTATCACGCACACCTAGCCTGTCAATGGTAACGTTCAAGCGACGTCGGGTGGCAAGCTCTTCCTCGCCACGGCCAGACCAAGACGCCGCAGCTGAAGCACAAGTTCCAATATGGAATGCTACGCCTCGCCGCTCGCGAGAACCGCCTTCGCCATTCCTCTCCTCGCTGCCTCCACTCCAACGATCAACTTCAGACGTTACCATTACCAGCAGGCCAAGCCAGCGCTCCGTCGCCGTGACGGGCAAATCCACTCCCTTTGCTTACGCCACGCCGCATTCAGGACCCTTTTTAGGCGGTCCCCCTGCCTTTAGTGCCTACAATAACGGTGGTGACACGGAGCCCGATGACGACGACGACGATGATGACGACAACGACAAAGATGCGTATGACGGCGACGACGGCGAACAGAGCTGGCACGGCGTTACCGACGGCGACAATGACAGCGTCTCCGACTCGGCGCTCAATGCTGGACTTGGCGCGCAAGAGGCTGCAGCTAGCTTTTCGGGTGATGACAGCGGCTTTGGCAGCGACGATAGCGACGATAGCGATGCGCAGTCGGCTGACGACGCAGAGGCAGAGGCAGAGGCATATGCCCAACGACTACAATACGATGAAGACGAGGAAGAAGATGAAGATGTCTTTGACTCGTTACTCAGTGTTATTGAGGATTAGAAAGTCTACTAGTAGGCGCATCATGTGAATTTTCCTTTTCTTTCCTTTTCTATTCAACTGGGCGTTTTTTTCAAGCGAACTTTTGTACTGTACCATAACATACACTGTACTGTGCTGTCTGTTTCCTTCTTTTTTCTTTTTTCGCGGATGATGCAAAATCAGGATTTTTGTAGATTTATCAAAATTGGGTGTGTCGGAAAGGTTTTTTAGGTACTTTGTATGTATGGATGGATGTAGAGCGTTCGTTCTCGATGATGCTATATAGATCTCACACACATACTCCTCTCCTCTTATGGCGGTGGTTGAGTGAGCTTGGGGAAATTCATCTTTGTTTAGACAGACATGTATATGTATCAAGTGCTCGTGCAGATTGGTTTACTCATGCAACAAACATGCCTACAAATGTTCCTCTCATCTCTTTTCTTTTGAGTCGTGTATATATGCAAAAAAGCTCCTTTGGGAGGAAAAAAAAGTGAGGTGACTGACAAACAGCAAAAAAAAAGATGGACTTGCAGGGAATCGAACCCTGGACCACTCCCATGCTAAGGGAGTATTATACCACTAAACCACAAGCCCGATGACGATTCATGAAATAAATTTCAATTATCTTGAATATATCGTGAACATTCTCTGCAAGGTAGTGAAGGCGTTCTAATCTAGAGTTGCAGTGACTTTTTAGCTCAGCACTAAGCTAGTCTAGCGGCAGGATTGGGCTAGGGTGGGACTGATTAATCAGACCCACCCGAGTCTTGGAGGTTGGGCCGTCGAGAAGGCGGTACGCAACCTTGATTTTGCCCGCAATACTTTATTTATCTACAAGAAATATTTCATCCATGGTTAAAGCTTCAATGATTGGACGACCACAGCTCGGGGATGAACACATCTTCTGCGACGAGAGTAGGAGATGGGAAAAATTATGAGGTGTGTAAAATGCACTTGAGAAATACCGCTGTGCATTTGTGTAAGAGTTTAATACGCGTTGTTGTGGTATTGTAATCGCCCGAGCATTAGGTACGAGGTATATGGATCAAATATTCCTTGTAGATGCTGACTAGCCAACACCATTCTGTCAAATGAAATCCATAACATTCCCACACTGCGCGAGCGCGCGAACTGGCCAGAGGATTACCTGGACGTTAGGCGCACATAACCCTGCTGCCGTCTTCTAATAACTAGCAGTGCAGCTCGCCTTCCTCTAACCTCTAGAGCTCTCAACGCATTGGACTGCAGATTCTCTATCGACTCTTTTGAAAATGGGAGAGTGCCTTCGCTACCACACAATCACATCACAGCATTAGTGATGATCTCATCCGGTCTCTATTACCGCTCAACCTTGGAACAGCCGGCTTATTATGACCTTAAATCGCTCAACAACCGGACCCTAAATCCAACAATCTTATATATTCGTAACCGCTTAGATCCTCTTCACCGCAAGGCCCTCCTCTTTCACAACTCATATTATAATCTAGGGTGCGCTTTGTCGCCACACAATACCAATATGATGGACGCCAGCAACTCGAAGGGTGACCCGCAAGACTCAGTGTCGCACCAGCCCCAATCTCAAGCCGACGAACAGAACAACAAAGTGGCCAAGGCATACCCTCTCGATCCTATCTCGGAATATTCTTCAACGCTCGCCTGCAGCTTCTTTCCTGAACCCGGAAAACAAGGCTTGCCTACAGAGATACGCCAAATGATATACGATGAAGTAGTATCATTTCCCTGGGGGTATTCCAATTACAGAATAGTGTTCATAAAAGATGATCACGTTATATATTATGAGGATACTTCTCAGGCCTTGGCGCTTCTTCGCAACGGCAGTGCCTGGGAGAACGATGCCTGCAATGCGCCAGAAGTGAAGCTCGCTATTCAATCGCTTACGCTCCACGTATGTTTTGGGCCACTCGACACTCGAAAAGTTTCTACACAAGGCAATTTAATAGGGTTGTTAAAAGGGCTTGATACAGTATTCGCCAAGGACCAGGAGCACCAGCGGGCCTCTTTGATTGCGCCTAGAAAGTGGACCGCACCGCTATCACCAACTGTACTTATGTATGGTCACTTAACTCTACGTTCATCCCTAAAACAAGACCCCAATTTGTGGACTTTCGAAGACAAGGACCTCGAAAACGAACCGTACATATTACAAGCCCCTGAAGCCTTCCTCCAGACTGCCATACTGCAATTACGCCGAAGACCAGTGATAAAAATTAGACTCTTCGTCCACCATTCACGCCACTATTCACGCCATTCACGCTACACACCCCATAGCAGAGACGACGACGCTGAACTTTGGGAAAAATACATCAGGACGCTTTTAACCACTCTCAGTTCCGGCATAATGAACACTAGGCTCCCACGCTCAGAAAAGGATTGTATCCGTTATCATATCGCGCTACTTGCTCACCGCGATCAAATGTCGTACTGGAAAGAGAGACTGAAATGCTTTGATGGTAAGGTTCAATGGGAAAAGGCAAGAGTGGACGAAAGCCCTGAAGGCCCTTGGTGAACACTAAGGCGTACCGTAATCTTTGAGGTTTCTTATCAATGCAGCATCTAATCGAATTTACACATGCATACGCTGGGTGTATGCTGCTTGAGAAAGCGAATCGTGTTGGGCTGAGGTCTCATCCGACGGGAATTGTCAAGGCAGTTGAGAAACAATCAGGCATTTGGCCAGATGGATTTGTTCACTTGGGCCCGCAAAAAAAAAGCTCAGCTCAGCTCTCTAAACGAAAGGCTGTTTCGAAAGACTATTTGATGTAATTCGCATTACAAAGTTGCGTAAATCGTGTAGCACGTAGTGTGGTTATCGGAAGGCGCAATTGTTTTGAGACAACATTCGTAAGGAAAGCGGCGTCGGGAGCTATTACCCATATGAGGTTTGTTGACCTGAGACTATGTAAGCTCGTCAGATTGGGCTGTTACGCCGGTGTCGGTATTCTACTATAGAATCTTCCCATCCCCTAACAATCAATCATCATCTGTTCCATCAACTCTTCTTCCATAACTGAACAGAGGATGTCTGAGTTAGGTACATGTAGGACAGCCCATAATCAGAGACATAGCTAAATCAGACAAACCTGCTGTGCATGCTGTGATATTCCTCGTATGATCTGGTTCGCAAGGTGTCCATGTCAACTCTGTGGTTTGGCATGCAAAAGGCGCTAACTGTATATGGCATGGTGCTTGGCAGTCGCGCAGTGGTTCAACGCGCCAAAGATTCCAGACATCAACCCCAGCTTTCGCGCGCGCTGCATCACCACTCAACACGGATTAATCGACGCGGCATTGCCGTCGCATTCCCTCACCCACCATGTACGGCATGAATCAAGCGTACCAGACACCTGATCCGAGTTCCCAGGTGCCCAATCATATCGTGTGTGCGCCTGGAGCCCCCAATGTTGCTTGCAACTAACAGCATAGCTCGCCCATGTGCATTTGATATCCTCATACCGCTACCCTACCCAGCTGGGTCTCCAGGCCCCTCAGGCCCTCGAGTACCTCATCAAGGGCCCGCAAATCGTGCGCGACACCCAGCCCGTCGCCTGGACCTTTTTGTCATCCCCTCCCCCAGATGGCACTGTCATGCTCACATGGCAGCCCCCGCGCATGGGCAACATGTTCGCCTCGGATGGCATGGTGTGGGCTGATGCTGAGAGCGCCTTCGATATGAACGTACGCGGATATGTACGTCTCGGCAAGCTACACTTATACGTCAGTCTCTAATACCATGTAGACTCTCCAAGTCCTTGTCCACAACGCCGGCTACCACTACCCGCATGAGCCATATGCCATGCATGCGCGCCATCGATACCGAATTGCTGCAGGGCCTGGTACCATTGACCCCAACCTCTGGTTGGTGCACTACAAGCCAGCAGATCCGCAGAGCAGAATCCCCGCCTCCCAGATTCCAATACCACGAGACGTACATGCCATGATTCAGATGCGCGTTCAATTACAGCAAGCTGGCCCATTGCAGCGCAAAGACTTTATGCTTGTCGACCAAGCCAACTGGCCCAAGGTTGAGTTTGGACAGCCGGCCCTGAGAGGCCCACAACCTTACTACAACCCCATGCAACCAGGCCGGCCATATGCTGCGCAACCTCCTCCGGCTAAGCGCCAACGCCTACCCGCCCAAGCCCAACCTCGACAACCCGCTGCAGGACCAATCATTCCGGACAATTCATTGGAAGAGGAAGAGAATGCGACACAAGATGCATTCGACTTTCTGACTCCGCGCGAGATTAGCTTGTCGCGCTACAAGCAGCACCACGAGTGGATGGAGGAGGTATTCTCATCACCTCATCCCGTTGGGAAGATTGCGCCTATTGATCTAGGCTTGGGCCTGATGGGTGAGCTCGCGCCACTTACTGCAGGTATTCTGGACGTTCCCGGAGCGGAAAATGTGGAGCCAGGAAAGGACACTTACCAAATCAAGAACTACTACAAGCTGGAACCAGAGCAACTAAAGGACTTTGAAAAGCGCGTGTCAGAATATACGACAAACGAGCAAGCAGAGATTGACAAGATGAAGGCCGAGCACGCAAAGAAGATGGCACAGTTGAAGCGTACGAGAACGTACATCAAAGCCGAACGACGTTTACGAGATCTTTCGCGCTCTACTGAGAGTGACGGCGACAGCATGGACCCTGTGGAAGAAGTTGTACAAGACCTAGAAAAGTCACTGGGGGTTACGTTCGACGCAAAGAAAGCCCTTGTCTGTGTGGACAAGGGAGGATTCATTGAACCACAGGCACCATCTCCTCCCAAAGCCCAAGTCAATGGCGATGGAGCCCAGCAAAATACAAATGGCACATCAGGCGGCATGGACAATGATGCGTCCATGGAAGAGAATTCTGCTGCAAACCTACTAGAGCAATACGGAAATGGGTCGCTTTCAGGTACACCTGTCGGTAATATCTCATTGCCTCGACTATCACAACCTCCAAGCCAATCGCACTCGGCTACTGGCACACCCAACGTACCCAACAATCCAAGCCAGACAGCGACATTTGATCAACAGGACACAAGCCTGGATGTAGGTGCTGATCTGCTGGATTTGGATGTGGAAATGACGGGCATGGCGGGCGCGGGAGATAAGGACTGGGTCATGGTGAACGAGCAATCAGGAAATGCACAACAGCCAAGCGGTGGCCAGCAAGCCACGATGAACAACAACAACAACAACAACAACAACAACAGCCAGCCGACAAGCAATGCGGGGGCTATGCCCTCGTCTAACATTGAAGCCGATGCAGGCAGCATGTTCGATACTGCCGATTTTGGAAGCTTCGACAATCTTGATAGTGCTGGAGACGCATTGGCCGACTATGGACACGATGATAATCTGGGCTTGGATTTGGTTGATGATTCAGCGTTTGGAGACGCTTTCCACGGAACGGAAATGCACCACGATGAAACTGGTGATGGCGACCACGCATAGTATGCGATGGGGCTGTAAACGTACCTGCATTTGATCGGTGCCTTGGAGTGGGGGTGTTTTTTTTGATCTTTTGATTTGTATCATTACCTATTCTTGAATGAGGCTGAGGAGTCAGTCGCTGGTATCATCCCCTGGCTATATTTTTTTGGGTCTATATATGATGATGTCAAGCTATTGTTGTGCCAAATTTGGTCTGCAACAATGCTGCTTTTTCAAGTCAGGCTTGCACAATACTAAATGCATAGTGAGAAACTTGACAGCCCAAGCCATTGGCGAAGGAAGCACCGAGACAACGGTCAATCGAACAGGTCAATCGAATAATCTACGGGCGCTTAGATGCCTGAACAGCCACGTGTGGCGTCGATCACGAAATGGCATTGCGGCGTAGTCGATCCAACACAGGGCTACATCGACTGTGCCGTATTGCTGCGAACAAAGATGCAACCGCAGCTTATACCAACAGCACACCGAGGTTGCCACAAGTAAGCTGACTAGTAAAAGTATATAATTGAATTGGAATTTAGGCCACCAAAGAGGCATTGTCAAGATGAAGGCGAAGCTGGGTCTTGGACCCAAATCTGGAATCCACCGGTGAATGGAAAGGGGGAGGAAGTAGACAGATGCGCCAAGAATCCAAGGATCCAAGAAGCCGTTTATACTGGCTTAAACGGTGAAGGAGAAAGGCGCAGCAGCAGGACCGGAGTACGGCTTTGTAGGTGTACTGCCGTAGCCTACGCCTTGGGCACATGGTGGCCCCTGAAGCAATCAAAGCACACGAGTAAGAACAGGAAGACCATAAAGATTATCCGTGGAAAACAGAAATTCCAACTGCGCTTGGAATATTTCCAACGCAAACGCGCCTAAACACGGAAATAATACCGGCGAACAAAAGTACCAGCCTCGTTCTCAAATATGGCGCAAACAATGGACCCTTTTTGGACTACATATCCGCAGCCGAGTACCCGTGTAGCACATGCATTCGCCACAAAAAAAACCCCACCTACAGGGCTGACTCCAATTCGACGGCACGCCTTACCTATTGCAACCACAATAGCATGGGGGGCGCGCGTGACTGGCGTGCCGAGGATGGCTGGATGGTTGAGGCGGGGTGTACCTATAGGCCCATCAAATGGCCAAAACGCTGACGTCCAACATACAAGAAAGGTGTGACCTGTTTGGTTCGGTTGTGCAAAGTACGAGACTGCGAGTATGCCTTGGGGGTATTTCGCACGTCACTAGTGGATGATATGTCCGACTTAGCCGAAGTATGCGGGAGGCCTTGAAGGTGGTTGTTGATCAGCGCACCTTTACGTGACTTTTCTTCGCGACAAGTACAATGGGGGGTTGTTGAGAGCATGTGCGGGCAAGGTGGTTGGTAGTTGGAACATGTGGAACTGGTGTCTTTGTCAAGATGGCCGTCCTGGGATGAATTGCGCATCATGTAGGAGTAATGCTGGAATGCGCAGCCATGTTCTCATGGTTAGATGAGGCAGGAGTAGGTCAGTAGGAGTAGCACAGCCCCAGTCTCCAGCCGGTGGCCACAACAGGCCATCGTGCTGTGTAGCTAGCGCAATCGAGCTAAGCTAGCTTCCCCGCTCCCAGGGTTTGAGGAATGGCAGGAAGGCAGCATATAAGCTCACAAACACCCTGCACACAAACAAATGGCTACCTTGCACCTCTCTTCCAAAACTACCGCCGAATCGACTGCCTCTTCCACGAAGCCATTTCTCCACCAAGATAGCACTTCTGTTCACTACGCACCCACTTCAGCAAATATGAGCGACGTTAATGGAAAGGCCCCGGTCAACGGCGCTAGCAGTGGTGCTTCCCGCACCGACGAGCCTGTTATCAAGGTGCAACCACCGCGGCGAGAAGACCTCCAGCCCAGCTATGCGAGAGTTATCCAGCCTGATGATGCCGATGCGGACACCAACGGATGGTACGGTGCTATGGTGAGTTTGATTCTCCATCTTTGATACACACACCAAAAGTCTATGATATCAACACGTCCAATATCGCCACTCTAACACACTTCATCCAGATCAACTCACTAGGCGGCTGCATCGGTACCCTTGGCGCCATACCATGCTGCCTCGTCTGCCCGAACCCCTACAAGCCTGTGAATCAAGGAAACGTAGGCCTCGTGACCAAGTTTGGACGATTCGCCCGCGCCGTCGACCCAGGTCTCGTCTACGTAAACCCGCTCTCCGAGCAGCTTGTACAAGTCGACATCAAGATCCAAATTGTCGAGGTACCCAAGCAGGTCTGTATGACAAAGGACAATGTTTCCTTGCAGTTGACATCCGTCATCTACTACCGCATTACCTCGCCGCACAAGGCCGCTTTCAGCATCAGCAACATTCGCCAGGCTCTCGTGGAGCGCACGCAGACGACGCTCCGCCACGTCGTCGGTGCTCGTGTTCTCCAGGACGTGATTGAACGCCGCGAGGAGATTGCGCAGTCGATCCGCGAAATCATCGAGGAGACTGCGCTGGGCTGGGGCGTAGAAGTTGAGTCGATGCTCGTCAAGGACATCATCTTCAGCCAGGACCTGCAAGACTCGCTTTCCATGGCCGCTCAGAGCAAGCGTACGGGAGAAGCAAAGGTTATTGCTGCCCGTGCCGAGGTCGAAGCTGCGAAACTTATGCGGTAAGTCGTCTCTCTATGCATTCTCCACTCACCAAAGGAGACAATTACTAACTCTCACGGTATAGCCAAGCCGCAGATATTCTCTCGTCTGCGCCTGCCATGCAGATCAGGTACCTCGAGGCTATGCAAGCAATGGCCAAGTCGGCAAACTCCAAAGTCATCTTCTTGCCCGCTCAGAACCAAACTGTTCAGAGTGCGTTGGCGCAAGCGGATGCGCATGGCGAAGGACCAAGCTCGTATGGCGCCGGCGGTGCCAATTCCATGGGCGTTCAGAGCTCGGCAGCGCACGAGTATGGCGGTAACAACCAGGGCTTCCAGAGCGCTATCAACTCGCATGTTATTGAGAACATGTAAAGGAGCGTTTTTATGACAGACCCATGTCACAGGGGGAGTTGGATTCAAGGACCACCAATCCCTCCAGCTCCTTGCATCATAGGTATACATATGTTTTCATGTTTTCATCACTCGGAAGGCAAAGGCATGGAAAGATTGGATGACTGACTGGATTACGGTTTGGCTCGCGTTCTTTTTTTTTCTTGATACCCGATGTATTCATCTTATTATACCTCGCTTGCTTTTCCGTCTGCTCAGCTATTTAGACTCCTTAGTTGTGGATAATGAATAATGTACCTCTTCTCATTCAATGGAGCTACTTGCCTCTACTCACGACGTTGTTGCTGCTGCACTTTGACGAGAAGGGATGAGGGACAACAAGTAAAATTGGTGTACAGAGTTTAATCGTTCCTTCTGTTGGAGTAGGCGAGCGAGCGATTGGAGAGGACTCAGTCCACTCTTAAATAGGCAGCGTGGTGTTGTTGGACAAGTCAAAATAATAATAAACACCCCAGTAAAAATGCAGCATCTTGCTAGTGTGGTTTTTCTTTCGTGAACATTATCGTTTCCTTATCTACTACGCTCCTTTTTAGCAGCTGTTGATTAGCTACTAAAATCATGAGGGTATCTAGAGAATCCAACAAAACAAACGAGAGCATCGTCATCAAATCATCTGCTCCACCTAAGAGAAACACCGGCTGAATCCAATCATTTCCAATTCCAATTCATTCAAAGAGGCAGAGACCTTGCCCTCCTTCCATATTGTCCCCACTCTTCACTCTTCTCCTTATCCTTTGCACAAGAACAACACACTGCCCTCTTCACCGCATCCAAACCATCCCACGTCCTACACAACACCTCCTCAGCATGCCCCTCAAACGCCTCTTCCACTCTATCCTTCTCCTCTGCCAGATGCTCTCTAAACTCCACCAACTTTTCATTGCAAAGCTCATTCACTTCGAACATGTGGTCTTCTTTGAGGGCGGCAAAGCTCGTCCTGGCTTCGTCGAGGCGGTCGTCGATTTCGTTGCTGGCACGGTCTTGGAGTTCGCCGGCGTGGTCGAGGGTTTTGGTTAGGAGGCTGCGGATGTGGAGTTTGGTGTGCGTGCTTATGACTTGTTTTATGGTGTGGGCTAGCGTGGTCGTGGTGGTGAGGGGTTTGTGGTCGTGGTGCTGCTGTGGGGACGTGTTTGCTCTTTGGCTGGATGGAGGTGGTGGTGTTTGCGACGAAGCTGGCGATGGCGATGACCATGATGATGGCGACGAGGGACAAGCAAGCATTTCCGGTAGGACATCTTGCAGAATACTGGGAAGCTGTGCACGCAGCATATCCGGAAGAAGTTTCTCGACAGCCGCTGCGACAAGATCTTGGAAAAGGTCTACTTCTACCGTGGATGTGGACGAAATTGTAGACTTGGCGTCGTCTGTTGGCGAGGGCGAGCGTGCAGCAGCATCTAGGAGGAGGCGCTTCGGTAGAGGAGAATCGGGTGTCAAGCTGGAGCGAGTGTTTCTCGACCGCTTGCTCGGCACATGTGCATATGGAGGCGGGGCGTCATTTACCGCGTTTTCGATGGGAGGAGGAGCGATAATAGGAGGTTTAGACTTTGCATCGAGGATCGAGTTGAGAATGGACCAGTCTGCTTGCTGATATAAACGGGCAAATTGCGGGAGAACCGGCAGCCCGGTGAGTCGCCGAGAGCCCTTGACTACGCCCTGAAGCCGGGCAAGGTTCTGCTTAGTAGCCCATTTGCTGTCGAACAAGATGCGTATTTCTGTCGCCTTGGCCAAGGTCAAGAGCTTGTGGAAACAAGTGTCAAGGCTGGACACCCTATTGCCCAGATTGTGAGGGTACCATACAGAACACGGTGATTTTAGCGTTAGCGACAGCATTCGAGGCTGAGGCTGCTTGTGCCGTGCAATGATGTCCAACGATCCATGAGGGAGAGAATCACCAACATTTCCAAGCGAGCCTTTGCCGGGCATAATATTGTCACCTTCATAGCGAAGGGTAAAGGTTTGCTTGTCGTCAAGACCAGGGACTAAGATAGAGTGTTCGAGAGACAGCATAAACTGCGCGTCCGAAAGCAAAATTCTTAGGGAATATGGTTGTAGTATGGATACATCATCTGCAGGATACGCGAGAGCGGGAACACCTTCATTGCGAAGGATGCTAAGTATGTTGTCCATTAGTTCTATCTACAGCAAACATGTACTTAACTTTATATGCCCCCTTGCAACGAAGCAGGCGAGATGCAACGGCAAAGGAAACCCACCCACCCGGGCTTTGGTCGCAAAGAGCAGCCCTGACTCTCACTACGCCACCACCAACCACTGCCAATCGTGGGCCGCTAAGCCCGTCCCTTTCACACCGTCTGTGCCAGGCTTGAGTACGCCCCTTAAATGCGCGAGTAGCCTGCGAAGCCGACTCACTACACAGAAGGGCCTTGGTACTGGGGCCTGACGCCAGACAGGCTGCGAGAACGGTTTAGAAGTTGACGTCGGTCCCTCTTTCACACTCTCTGTGTCAGACTCAACTATCGCCCCCTAGATGCGCTATACACCCAGGGCCTTGCAGTAAGGATAGCGTAGCTGGGACCCAACGCCAGACAGGCTATACGAGGTTTATCAGTGGCCGGTGGTCTTTTCACCTCCAGGACATGCGAAGATTATCAACGACTGCCGATTTTCGATAATCGCGTGCGCGTGCGCGTGCTCGGAGGTGGGGTTTGAAAGCTAGATTAAAAAAACGGACGGAGGTCCAGAAGTGGTGGTTGAGGTGGTGGTGACGAGAGACTAGAGTGGGTGGTTGGTGAGGGACCTGGGGTATTTAAGAAGGCTGGGCGACGCGGGCGCACGGACGCCAGGTCGCGGCCCGGGCGCTAGACTCAAAGTGGACGAAAAAGTGGACGAACAGCAATCACTAGGCTAGGCAGCAACCACCAGGCTAAAAAGCACGTGATTTGTCTCGCTTCGCAAAACAGTAGGTGCAACACTCACAAATAAACAGTGTATGCACCAATAGTACTATCATTTATGGCGACTTATCCGCTTTGAAATCGCCAATGATGTTCCTACAATCGTGCATAACAACCGTATCTACCTCTTCACATTCCTTCATCTACCACTCATTGATCCATCCATGCCTTGAACTTCCTTCCAGGTATACTAGGTCTATAGTGTTTCTTCCAAGCTGCGTTATGTTCTCGCCCACCCCATGGGAGCCATACCTAAGTAATTGCGTACTCCATTGACCTCTGTCTTGGTAAATCTCATATTCAATACATTTAACTAGGATACATACCGCTGCAGAAAAGGACAACACTATACACATTGGGCTTCCTTCGCCTAGGTAGCAGAGCAAGGACTGAAATGTAGAGTTCGCGTGCTTCTTATTAACGTCGAGGAACATGAACACTTACCTTATTGTTCTGTCCCCATCATCTATGCTAGCTGGTGTATAGACATGGTCCTTTTCCCCAGTCGAATTTCCCTGTAAAGGTTCTACTGCATGAAAGGCATCAACAACCGTTATTAAACGGGGCAAAAAAAAAGAAGAAACCAACACTTTCCTCTCCCACTCCCTTTCCCTACACCTAGCAAAAAGAACGGCTGCCTTTAACCCCTACGAAGAGAGTGCTATTCGGCAACCGCTGAAAACCTAATAGGGTTTTATCACGATTCGAACGCAGGACCGAACCGGCGGAGCTCACATTACCGCCGGGTACCACGTTGCGTAAACCGCTACACCAGTATTTCAGCAAGTGTAGATTTGATGGAGGAATAGTGGTTTGGATATGATATATAGTACTACTATTATCTGTAGTAGAGGTAGGGGGTGTAGATGTTAATAGGTTGCACGGGTGACGCGTGACGCGAGGGCAGAGGCGGACGCGCCTGGTTCGCCGGGGATTTCCTAAGGTCAGAAGCGAAAGCACAGCCGAATAGCTTTCTCTTGGGGTAGGTTTTTGTTGGGTCTGAGTATCCATGTGTAGAGGTAAGGTATGTGTGTGGGGATCATCTGCATCATCGCACGAAACTCTGGTATGCAATACTTTTGAATCATGTATTCTTTCATTTCAATTCAGCCCACCAATTCTACCACTACTACTACTATTTCTCTACCTCAACCGCCATTTCCATCATCATCATCTTCTTCTCCTCTCTTATATGAACACACAACCCTATACACGCGTATCCAAACAAACAGCCAACCATTATCGCCCCATGAGCCATTCTTTCTCAGGTTGTAACATTTCATATATATATGTATATGTATATATAAACATTGCCTCCCTCCCTTTTTACCCCAAAAACTCCCTTGACAATGAGGGTTTAGCGGACAAAGCAGGGCCAAAAAAAGAAAAAGTAAAAACGCTCAAACAATTGCGGCCCGCTCTTATCAAAAAGAAAGCTCCGCACATGACTCAGGATTGTGAGGGGAAAGAAAAATGCATAAAAAGCTATGACGTTGAATGAATTCAGAGATACACATAAAAGAAGAATAAGGGAATAGGTAGAGATGCAAGGAACCCATTTCAACGGGAAGAAAAGGGTTTTACGTAGCCCAACAAGGACAGAACCCCCCGGGGGATGCCGAAAGTGTGATATATAAAAATGTGAACAAAAGAAATCAGGTGTATCTAATAGTAAGAAAGAAAATTCTTAAGAAAGGCGTTATGAAGGCAGCACACTTTTATCCGCCGTCCCGTTTTCTAGGATCGGCCGGCTCTCTTTTTGTGGTGTCGGTTCACCGTATGCCCATTTCGTCGCTGCGTTGACGAGATTGGCGCATATCGGATCAACATGTTTGACCCACAGTGCGGCACTGCGATACAATATATAGTAAAACACGGCAATAGCAATGAGAATATGTGGAGTGGATCCGCGCTGGAGGTCCATCTGCTCTCCCTTTTCGTTCCTCGGGGGGTTCATGGCTGAAGGTAGGTAGATCATCCAGGTGAGCACCGTCTTGATAAAAGTGTTGTGGAGCAGGTAGACGGGGAAACTGACGCGGCCGAGGAAGTTGAAGACGGGCGAGGAGAGTACTTTGCGTGCGTTTCGTGAGAAGAAGATTCCAAGGAGGACGGTGGCGGCGCCAAGGTGGTCCCAGTAGCGTCGGATGTCTGTCTTTTCGGCTGTGAGACTTTTCATAATGGTTGCCATTGTATGCGACCAGCGGGCGTTTGCGAAGGAGTCTTGGGGGAAACCGGCCATGAACATGCCGCAAAGGATCATTATGGCGGGTATGGGCGCGGGGAGAACCGTGGTAGCAGCGTCTTTGTAGTGATTGTGTAGCTCGGCTACGAACATACCGGTGACGATGTTGAGGCCTTTGATGGAGCCGACGGTGAGTTCTGGTAGAGTTAGCGATGCGCTTTCCTCGGCGGTTACAATGCGCTTACCCTTGCCAACTTGCCAAAAGTAGAGATACATGACTGCGTAGACCAGAAAACGCGCCTTTGGCTTGACCAGAACGGTAGCAAGCATGGTTGTGTATACCAAGAAGGCGCCTTCTAGGAAGAGATGCAACGTCCATTGTGTACCATCGTATTCATCCCAACCCGTTGTCCAAGTTTCCGTCTGGGCCTGGAAGAGCGACACGAAAGCCTGCCATAAGGTCGGCTCCTGTCGGTGCCAGCCCTGGCGTATCCATTGCGCGTCGACATGCTTCGTCATATGATATGCGTTCGTATTCGCCATGAACCAGGTTATAAAAGTCGCGGCCATGGTAGGGAGGATGAGCCTTCCCGAACGGGCCAGAGCGCTCCGCGCAATGCCGTAAAAGGCAGCGTCGTGGTTGCCCGCGCGCGACTTGCCAATGGGGCCAATCGAGTTAACGTATCCTGTTACGAGGAAGAAGAGGGCGACGGCGCTGCGGCCGCCGACGGCGAGACGGAAGTAGGGAAGTTGGAAGAGATGTGGTGCGGTTTTTGCATCCTGGGCAGGCTGGTGTAGCCATGGCACAAAGGAAGTACAGAGGTGGCCGCATACGACCATGAAAGATGCTACTCCTCTCAGGCCCTATAGGACAAGGTGTTAGCTCCAGTCACACAAGGCGATGGTTGAGCGGGTGCAACTTGCATCTATCCAGTTGGCGTCGCGGGGAGGCATGGCGCACTATTCGAAACAAAAGATTCAAAAGCCAAAAGAAAAACCCAAGTAGTGATCAAGGAATGTGGGGGGGTTAAAAGAATCGTATGTGCTCAGTGCATTGCTGGTTCCAGCAGAGCAAGTACCGGACGAGGGATTCGTGATGCGCTATGCCGGTAGTGGGTAGAAAGGTTTCAAGCGAGGAAAGCAGGACGAGGGTTCGTAAGAATAAGACTTGGGGTTAGAAGAAGCACAAAGGTGCAGTCGGACGTTGGACGACGTGAAGAAAGAGGGCAAGTGGACGTAGACGGGGAACGACGTGGTAGATTAGAGATCGGGGCCGTGATGATGGCGTTTGCCATTTTGGCAAGCCAGAGCACCCTGTCCTGGCCGGTGGGGTCTCCGGCCGTTCCAGGAACGCGTCCTGCAGAAAAGCGCGGCTCGTTGGCCAATGAGCGGGCGGCATGGCGATGCCAAGGCAGGCCATGGGGAAGGATCTTTTGCAATGCCGCCCCTGGAAATGCATTGGCATGGCCGAATGTCCACCTTTGCAAGACCATGGCCCCTGAGCGGGCCTGAGGAGGGTGTGGCGCCGTGACGGTGGCAGTATCCATGTCGCGTGCGCAGGTAAACCGTAACAGCTCCCTCCTATCTTGGGTCTTGGCCTGCCAATACCACCCCCTCTCCTACAGTGCTACAGACTTCAGTACTGCAAGTGTGCCTGTCAACTCGGCCTCCCTGCGTCCTTGGTGCAGCCTCGCACCCAAGTGCTACTGCAAACAACCTCATTGGCTAAACCCGGCGGCCATATCCGTTTCTTCGTGAACTAGGCCGCCAGCAATCGCCGCGTATCCAGATCATCGCACAACTGGGCGCAGCAACAAGCAAGCGGGAAAGCCTCTGCATGTCTTGGCATGCTTACGCGTATGTAGGTAGTAGCCGCTTTAGCCGGAACAGGGAACACAACCCCAGAGTCCCCCCTGAGCCAAGGGCACATGTGTGACAAGTTACAACCTGAATCCCGCCGCATCGTGCGTACAGTAATATGTCATATGTATACACAGTAGACACCGCAGCAGGCCAAGCAGCCCTCAATCAAACAAACTGCCCAAATCTCACCAGCCTATCGATTGCATCTTACATCGTAAATGCTACACAGTAGACACGCACCGTTATGAGGATCCTCGTCCTGCAATTACCCACCTGCCTTTCTCAACCGCCTTGCAACTCGTCGAGGAATGTGTTCCATATTGATGAAGCACAAAACCCCCGTCCTTGATTGGGCCTGCCATGGTTTTGGTCATATGAGTATGCATTGTCCGCTAGCATAAAGCCTCCACCACTGCACCCGTCTGAACCATACAGTACCACGGCAAATGTAACACATCCATTCATAATTCCAATATCAATGCGGAATATATATATCAAAAAAGAAGAAAACGCCTGAAGATGCCAAGAGTCCATGTTCCAACGCCGTAGAATAGGGCAAACAATCTAGCCACCAATAAATACACCCTTTTGGACGCCGTACCCGTATTGCCTGATTTATTTTAGGATACTCGCACCTCGCCGGTCCTTCTTCAGTGGCGAAAACGTAAAGGCTTCTTCACTCATCATATTGAATCCCCCGGATATCGGTCGCTGCTGGCCCTGCTTGCCTAGCACACTCTTGCCAAGCGCCCTCGCTGCAAAGAGTCCCTTGCTGATCCCCACAGGCTTCAGAGGCGCCACATCTTCGGCGTCCTCCGCATCGAAGAGTGTTTTGCCAGCACTAGCCCCCAGCTTGCGCTTCTTCTTCTTCTCCGCAGCAGGTTCCTCGGCGAACGTGGCAAACGACATGAGAGACTTGCGAGGCTTGACCTTGGAGGCGCCATTGCCCGACTTCTTGGATGGACCGTCGTTGTCTTTGAGTGGAATCGACGTCGGTCCGTTCTCCGAGTCCTCTTTGGATGTGCTGTGAGAGGCTTCAGATACCTCTTCTGTGACCATCTCGAGAACAGCAGCAGCATTCTTTTTGCGTGGCTTTGCGTTGGCCTTGCTCGATGCAGCTGGAGCCAGTGCTTTGACCTTTGGTTGGGCCGCCTTCTTCGACGCTTTCTTGGGAGGTGCTGTAGGTGTGCTTTGTTCTGGGATAGTTTCCTGTTGCTCCTCCTCCTCCTCTTCCTCCTCTTCCTCGACAATTGGACTGGCAGCTGCTACGTTACTGGCGCGATTGAGGAAGGGGGTTAGCGAGAAGGTGGATGTGTCCCCAACTGCAGACACAGAGGTACCGCGCTTCATCTTCTTCGCAGGGAAACCATCACCCGGCGTTCCCAACATTGTCTCGGGCTCCGCGGTCGCAGCAACACGCTTTCGGGAATTCTTCGTACTGGTCTTCGCTGCAGCTGTCGATGAGGTCTTAGCAGGTGGTGCGGTCTCGGCCCTATCCACTCGCTCAAGCTTAGCCTCCTTCTCTTTGAGCTTCTCCTTGGTAGTCCGCAGCTTCTCGCGAAAGGCACTCAGTTTGTCATCCAGGATAGTATTGCGTCCCTGGAGCTCTGCCAGAGTCTTGGTGTACTCTCTCTCCTGCTTCTTACGTTCACGTCTCTCCTCGTCTAGTTCCTTTCTGACAGCTTCAACCTGTGCATCTGTCTGTTGTGGACCTTTCTTAGATGCCTTTTCGGCCTTTTGGCGCTCGCGCTTCTCTTGCTCAAGTTCTTGCTGGAGTTGTGCGATCACCGCATCATAAGCGCTAATGTCCTTACTGGCCTTCTCTGCATGTAAACGTGCAGCCCTCTCTTGCTCCAGCTCCTGGCGAAGCTCCTCGATTGCGGCATCATGAGCCTTGTCGCGTTTGCTAGCCTTGTTCGCTTGCTTCTTGGTAAGATTCTCGACTTCGGCCTGCAGGCGCTCGATGATTTGCTCTCGTGAGACAAGGTCGGCCTGGACTTTAACTATTCCTTGCTCGGCGCTCTCCATTTCCTGCCTTGCTTCGGTAAGCCCAGCCTCAACTCTCATCCGGTCCCTCCTCTCCGTCGCGAGCTGCTTGCGTGCTTCATCCAGCTCGTTGCGGACTTCTTCGTCCTGCTCCATCTTCTTCCCTTGCTTCGCTAGGGTACGTGCGGCGGTGCGCTTTTCGTTCTCGAGCTCGACTTGCAGTGTTGCCAGTTGGCGTTGTAGTGCTAGCTTTTCGCTAAGCAGTCCTGTGTTGGCTTCAACCTGGGCGCGCAGGTGTTCGACTTCGGGCCGTAGTGATGCGATTTCGCGTGACAGAGCCAGCTTGTCCGATAGGATCTTGTTGGAATCGGATGTGACGTTTTCCATAGCCTTTAGCTCGGCCTATATGGCGTTAGTAGTGCTTAGCTCAACTAGCTGAACGTGCCTACCCGTAGGTTCGCGATTTCTCGCGCCTGAGTGCGAATTGTGTTCTGCGCCGTCTCGCCGTCTGCGTGTCGCTCGTCCAGTTGTGCAAGTGCGTCGTCAAGTGCGCTCTCCAACTCGTCGGAGCGCGCCTGCTCCTCTTCGAGTTGTTCGTGGAGGTCGCTGTTGTCGTCCTGCAGGAGACACTGTGCGACCCGTAGCTTCCGTATCTCCTCGTCTTTGGCAACAGCCTCTACCAAGTGTTTACTGCGCTCGAGGCTGAGCTGGAGAGTCGCGTTTCGCAGCGAATGTTGTAGCTGGCAAGGGATTAGTGGGAGGCGTTGACGGTTGACGGCCGTGGTGCGGCTCAACAGGGTCCAGCGCGCTTTCACTCACGTCCTTCATCTCGTAATTGATTTCTATATCTGCTTCCATGGTGGCGGCCATGGCGTAATATCTGCTCAAGAATGCGCAAAAGTATACAGTTGGTGTATGATGGATCGAACGTGGTGGGGCTTAGGTAGACGCGACTGGGGTAAACAAACAGTGCGCAGTCCGTGTTAGTGAAGCTAGGCACGCCGATACAGTGAAGAAGGCGCTTTTAGGGGAACTGGAGAAGAGTGAAACGAAACTACTCCATATCGTTCGTAGTCTCTTGAGATGATTACAATTCGCCGCGAGACTATAATGGAGTACGTCCCTCAATATGCCCTCTCGCGGCGATGCATGCATCAACGGCACCCCTGTCGCCCTTAGCGGCATTACGCATGCCCGCCGCATCTCCGAGCTCTCAAGGCCACGTTCGCAGGCATTACGTCTACAGCACCGCAAGCCTTCGCACAACTTCACCCTCAACGTACCCGCTAAACGACGCAATGCGGTGGCTACAGCTCCTCACAGCCTCGCTGCTGCCCTTTACAGCTCTGGCAGCTAAGAAAAGTTCCGGCGACCGCTTCAATGACGCCCGCGCCAAGCTGCTCTCCCAAGGCCAGCCACTGAAGCTCGACGATGTCAGCTACGCGCAATTAACAAAGGCTCCGCGCGACTACGGCGTCACAGTGTTGTTGACGGCGTTGGAGGCGAGGTACGGGTGTCAACTTTGCAGGGACTTTCAGCCAGAGTGGAATTTGCTGAGCAAGAGCTGGATGAAGGGCGATAAGGATGGCAAGACGAGGACCGTGTTCGGTACCTTGGACTTTGTGGATGGCAAGGCTGTTTTCCAATCGGTATGTTAAGCCCAGTATCCTGCTCCCTGCCCATATCTTTCGCTAACCCATCCCAATAGATGCAGCTCCAAACCGCGCCCGTCATCCTCTACTTTCCCCCCACACTCGGCCCCAACGCAAAGACCGACGGTCAGCCTGTCCGCTTTGACTTTACTTCTGGTCCGCAGTCTGCCGAACAGATCCATACGTGGGTGTCGCGCCAGGTCCAAACCGATGCCCCCATCCCTGCTGTGTCCCGTCCCATCAACTGGGTCAAGGTCATCACTGTGACTGTCAGTGTCCTCGGCGCCATCACCGCCATTTCGGTTGCCTCGCCCTACATCATCCCTATTCTGCAGAACCGTAATCTCTGGGCCGCCGTCAGTCTCATCGCTGTCTTGCTCTTCACCAGCGGCCACATGTTCAACCACATCAGGAAGACGCCCTACGTCTCTGGAGATGGCAAGGGCGGCCTCAGCTACTTTTCTGCAGGCTTCAGCAACCAGTATGGTCTCGAGTCGCAGATTGTCGCCGCCATGTATGGCGTCCTTTCCTTTGCTGCCATTTCTCTGGCCCTCAAGGTCCCCCGGATCAAGGATCCCCGCGCCCAGTCGCTTGCTGTCTTTTTGTGGACGGGTGTTCTCTTCGGAATGTACAGCTTCTTGTTGAGCGTTTTCCGCATCAAGAACGGCGGATACCCCTTCTGGCTGCCCCCGTTCTAGACCACAAAAAAAGGCTTGGAAGACATGTTTTGAAAAACATGTTGCCCTGTTTATCCCGGATGGGGGAACAGGGAGTTCCAGTTTTCATGGGGTTGACCTCGGTGCGACCTTTTGTATCAACACATGTTGTGCTCACGCGAGCGTTTGAGGAGAGGACAGAGGCCTGGGAAGTTTTTCTTACCAAAAAAAAAGCGGGATTTGGCGCTTTTGGCATATGTAGGAAATTCTTCGATGTTTTGTGGGTCTTGTAGTACTGTGTTCTGTACACAACTGTGAACCGTTTTTATCATCAAGTTTCCAATCGTGACAACTACAGACAAAACACAAAGGTCACAACAAAACGATTCGATCCAAGTGAAGCATATTATTTTACCCATAAAGTTATATAAAATAGCAGTATGAAAACATCGTATACTACACACGCATCAATCATTAGAATCGACATGTCATACTACAGTATAAGAAAGAAACCCCTTTTTTGCCCAGACATGTGCATAATGAAACCCATCCATGGCCTTGAACCTATTACCCTGTCCATACCGAGAACATAACCCCTTGCGATCCCCCGCAAGCACAAAAACGTACAAAGAGAGAAAAGGAAGGCAGCCCACATACTTAACCCATAGTCCTAGCGTGCAAGTCGAAAACATCATTTCTCCAGCCCCCTTCATCCCAGTCATCAATGCGCTCTTCCGCACGCCTTCCCTCTTCCTCCCACAGCTTGATCACACTGCCAGGTGCATATTTGCCCGCAAACACGCCCTTGCCAGGTGCCCCAACGCCAACCCTCGTGTACAACTCGGGGTCGTCGGCAGGCGTCAAACGCGTAATAACAGCCTTGACAAATGTCTTGAGATCGTCTGGATCCGAGATTCTGGTTGCGCGGAGCCTCTCGCGAGCAAAGATGAGCTCGCGGTTAGCAGCGTGGATAGCGTCGGCGATACCCTTTGCCATTTGCTTTTCCATGACTTTGCGGATGACAGGGCGGAGCAAGGGCTTGAGGATCCAGCCAATAAGGCTGAACTTTGACTTGCGAAGCGTGTAGGAGAGCTTGTGGATGTGTACGCGGACGGCCTTCAGAGTGAGAATCTGTTCGAGTTTTTCCTTGCCAACTTCGACGTCGAGGTGGATATCGATGCCGCGCTCGTCGAGCTGGAAGGATGCAATACCTTCGTCTGCGAGGCGGAGGAGACCAGAGTGGGCGCGGAGGAGGAATCCGACTTCATCTGCACGGAATGAAAGGCCGTCGATTTTGATGGTGAAGTTTGAGGTGGCCTTGGATGCTACGCGGAAACGTGCCTTGCGGAGTTCAAAATCGTTGTATGTTTCCACCTTAAAGCGGAAGGGAAGGAAGGAAGTGTGGTTGACAGTTTTCCCTGGCTCGATGATCAGGTTCTCTAGCAGCATGTCGATCTCTGGTGTGGAGACCTCCAGTCGAGGAATGGGAATGTATTGAATGGCCTGGATACCGAGGGGGACGAAGACGTTGATGGCGTCTTGGATAAGCTCGCTATTAGTTGTGGTATGCATAGGCGACAGGATGTTCCAGAGTTTCATCGTTGTGTTGATCATCTTTGCGATGTCCTGATCTTGCGTCACGGCCATGAAGGTTCTCTGGGCCTGCTCGAAGAACACATCAACATCCTGGCGGAGCGACGATTCGCTACCAACACCTCTGGCCTTTTTGCGGAGCTCTTGGAATTTTTCATCAACATGATCGAAGAAGTCAGGGTCAGTAAGGAGCTTCTGCAGAGAGTTGCCAATGTCTGTAAGCAAGTCCTCGAACTCGGGATCTTTACGAGAGTGTTCCAAGACACGGTGGAAAGCATCTTCAAGCTTATTCCATTCTTCCTTGTCTCCAAAAGAGCTCAAGAAAGTCCAAAAGTTCTTGACAGCCTTCTCCATTTCTCGGTTGGGTGTAATATCGGTTTCGAGCGTGCCCATAGCATCCTCCACTGTACGAGAGTATGCCATAGCGTAGCGTTTCAGGAGCATCGCCAACACTGAGACGGAATCGTTGTAGTCCCTCTTTTTCCTCAGATTCAGGACCGTCTTTTTGAGACGGTACAAGAGTGACTCGCCCTCATCGCCCTGTAGCTTCTCCGCTAAACTGACGTCTACGCCCTTGGCAACCTGAGCGACGCCATTTCCAACCACTTTTGCGACTTCAGCAACCTCGCCGTTCAGCTCTCCGGCCGAAGGTGCCGGACCCTCGTCTGCGCCAGGCTGCTTGAGTGTCTGCTGTTCCTCCTGTGTAGGCTCGATCTTCTTTCCGGCCTCTTTGGCCACTTTTGACAAGGTAAATGCAGTGTCTTTGAATACCTCGCGGCCCACGGTGTTGAGATCAGAGAGGAAGATGCGGAAGTCGGAGTTGGTGAGGAGCAGAGACCCGACAGTCTGCAGGCTGTGGTATGCTTTTGACATGTAAGAATCGTTCAAATTCAGTGCAGTATAAACACGTACCTGCGGTAGCATCTGCCTTTGCCTTCGATCTAGTCGTGCGTCGTACCATGTCTCCTGCATCTACAGAAACTCTCGATTTAGACAGATACCAGAGAAAGTCCTGAATCTGATCTTCGCTGTTCTTATGGTTCATTGTGTCGATGAACTGATGGAGCCATTGTTTCGTGAATTTCACCAGCAGGCGGCCAGAGTCGCTCAAATCTGGGTTCTCTGGGTTTAAAACGTCTGCAGATAGCAAGCTTCGGAGGTTGATGATGAGTTGTTCGTTGGATGGCATGAAACCCATGGACAGGGCCTTTAGCATCTGGTACGAATGGAGCTTTTGATGCGCCTCTCTCTGCAGTGTCGTATCATCTCGATACTGGTGGACGCGGTCAGCATGTCTATCTTGCGTCAACAGGCTCTCGCTAGACGTACCTGGGGCAACAGCGGGCGGTGGTCCTCATCGCGTTTGCGCGAACCAAAGCATGACGAGAGAGACATGGCGATGATTCTTGTCGGTATCCTGACCGAGTGAGTTCAATTGAGGGAAACAAGACGACAAGACGCGGAGGAAGCTCTGGTGGAGCGCGCTGCCCGCTTCTTGGCTGCCAGACGCGTTGGTCAGGATGACGACGAGGAATCTAGACAGACGACGTCATGCCGCTCGTCGATCCGCGGCCCCACATATGCGCCAAGACTGCCATCCCAATCCTATGGTTCGTGCATGGCATTTCAACATTTTCTTGTGCGATGAGATGATACGCTGAAGAGGAAATGTATATTTTGGGATATAGCGTGCAAGAGCATCTTGGCAGGGTTCTGAAGCTCAGAATTCCACTCTCATGGTTGGAGTTTCTCATGATAGGCATCTCGACGAGAGACGTGATTCAGACAGCAGTACTTCGTACCATAGCGCCGATAGATAGTGGTAATGTCAACAAATGAAGGCAGGCGCGGGAATTTAGCGTCGTAGCTTCGTGCAAGAAGTACTGTGTTTATAGTTCAAGGTGTTGAGAACAGGTTTCTAGCAAGCGCCAGCAGGCACGATAGACAGGGCAGCCAGTCACCGGAGACGGCATCTCTCTCCGCAGCCGAGTAGGTCAATGAATTACATAGTTGAAGGACTGCAGACGCGCAAACGCCTCTCGTTCAGAAACGTTCAACTTCCGATGGTACGACAAACCATGTTGATGATGTTGATGATGTTGATGATGTTGATGATGTTGATGATGTTGATGATGTTGGTGATGTTGGTGATGTGTGAAGATGGTAATATGCCAAAGTCTGTATCCCTACTCCGTACTTGGCATAGGCATCGGAGTTCGGAACATAGGAGGCTGACACGCGCCTCAACCATGTTGCAAAGTGCGGAGGAGCGACATGGCCGAGACAAACCATGGAATGCGAAAAGAAGGCTCTGCATCATTCCCACCGATACATGCTTGGTCGGCACCATGCAGTCGCGGCCTACTGACTCGTCGGCCAAGGCTGTCACAGGGCTTGACAGCTGCAGTTACATGTCTGCTGCAGCTTGTAAGCGTGGCCTTCAGCGTTCGCGAGGCGGGCGATGGTTGATGCTTGCGCGCTATGTGTGCATCGCTCTGGTGTTTGGCGTCAGACAAATGATGGCCTGCAACCAAGTCCGTATCCTCCCGTGGTGTCGCGGACTGTGGGGTTGCGTGTCCCAAATTCCCGGAAGAGGAGAACAGGAGGCGGTGCCGTAGGCGGCTGTTTTGCCTAAGCCATCAAGCTTCCCCCACAACCACGGGTGATCCGCTGTAGGTGCGTCTGCACTGCAGCTGTTGCCCAGCGATTTCCCCATGGCCCATGGCAATGCCAAGGGCATCGAACACGCCGAACACGATGACTATGAAGTTGCTCAGACGTCAACCGGGAAGACGCAACCAGGCCAGCACCAGGCTCGACGGATGCACACACTCGGCCACTCTAGGATAGGCCTGATTGCTGATTGCTTCTGTTACAGTTTCGGGCGGGCCCAGGAAAGACGGAAGTCGCCCACGCCCACGCCCGCATCCTGCACGTCTGCACGCTCCAACGGTCCGTTAGCGAGGGACCAGGGGCACGCGCAATCTTCGTACGTGTTAAAAAAAAATGGTTGCGCCCGCGGCTCCGCTGCGGTAAAAAGGTAGAAAGCAAGTCACACACCGCCCCTGTTGATTAGCAAGCCGCTGGGTCGGGTGCATTCCATGGAGCCGAATGCGGACCCGCGAGAGGAGACGGTGTAGAGAATGAGATGGCTCATGTCCGAGGGCGACACTACTTCTGTACTGCGTATTGAAGTGGTCTGTACTGCGTATTGAAGTGGTCTGTACTGCGTATTGAAGTGGACAGGCGACAGTGAGACGATTGCCGTAAGATCAACGCGATTATTAATAAACACCATGTTGCAGAGGCTGGAGGGGCGCTGCGCATTGACTAGAGCAATGAAAATGCCTCGATGCCCGACCGGACCTGTGCTCGTCACGAGCAGTTCAGGAGTCAGGACGACAGAGGTGTTGGGTACGAGCAGCAAGCGCAGCAGAATTGCTCAGTACTCCATTGCCAGTACAGCAGATTGCTTGCTTGATTGCCTACTTGGTTGCCTGCTTGCCATCTGGTTGACATGGGCATAGGTATTGAGTTGAGGCCAGGGCAATGGGTCCCAGACTCCCAGCCGTCGTTCCGAATGCTCCCGATGATATGCACGACCACTTGTTGCCCCTGGCCCCCTGCTATCCGGCCGCTGTGGCTGTGACAGGGTACTCGACCATCGGCATCTACACAGCGCTCCCACGGCCAATTCTGGAACAGAGGCGGGTAGGCGACAGCCCTCGCAAAGACGCTCTGTTTGCACCAGCCAACATGATGGCCTGCGGCAAACAAGACCGAGATGCGCATCATGGCGTGGTAGGCGGTAAACAGTAAACGGTAGACGGCAACGGTAGACGGCAGACGGGCACATGTTGTTGGCCTGCGCCAGTTCGCGTAAATGTCACCTTCTTTGGCCGGGTCCATGCTTCCTTTACAGGCACACTTTGACGGCGAGAACGGATCTCCTCACGAATGACTGTTGCGGAACCTAGACCCCTCCCGATAGGCTCCTGGTTATGTAGCCCCCTTCTCCGCGCGCCCCAAGCGGCCTGTCTACCAATTCCTTTTCAATTGCCGACGCGTGGTTTCAGCTGATTTCAATGCACCGATTCAGACCGCTTATAAAAGTCACGGCGCCCGCCCAAGGCTTTCGCTCTGCAATCCAAAAACCTAACCTTCGTTATATGGCCACAGTATCAACACACAATATGCCTTCAGCCATCAGACCCACCATGCCTCGCCAATTGAGCACCACGTCCGGCGACTACGACTTGTCTTACACGCCTGATGTTCGCAGGAGCCTGGGCACCTACGGACTCACACCGCCGGCGGTGGAGAGTTACGATACCCAAACCGACCGATGTGAGTGACTTCCTTGTTCCCAGCATGGCGCCTGCCGCCTGCCGCCTGCCGCCTGCCACCCGCCACCTGCCACCTGCCACCTACTGACCCGCTACAGGCCTCAGGCTCCTGGCTATGAAGTCAGCGCCCATTGAGAAGTTCCAATACCTCACACACCTCAAGGCCACCAACCCACATCTCTTCTACAGGCTGCTGTCAGAGAACATCAAGGTATGCAGTGGCGACCGCGACTTTGCAATGAGCACACAGCTTACCCATATACAGGAAATCACCCCTCTCATCTACACCCCCACCGTTGGCGAGGCCTGCGTACGATGGCACGAGATCTGGACACAACCCGAGGGCATGTACCTCTCCTGGAGCGACCGAGGCAACCTTCGCAGGATCCTTGACAACTGGCCCCACGAGGTCGACATCACAGTCCTCACAGACGGCTCTCGTATCTTGGGTCTTGGTGATCTCGGTGTGAACGGCATGGGCATTCCCGTCGGCAAGTTGGCTCTGTACACTGCCTGCGCTGGTATCAAGCCGGACAGCACCCTGCCCCTCACCCTCGATTTGGGAACCAGCAACGAAAAACTCCGAAACGACCCTCTGTACATGGGCTCCAGAATGCCCAAGGTCACTGCCGCCCAGGAGAAGGAGTTCCTTGACGAGCTCATGGCTGCCCTTACCGACAAGTGGCCAAGGTACGCAACATGCACTCCCTATCATATCATAGTCGCTAACTGTCTGATAGCATTGTCATCCAATTCGAGGACTTTAAGAACCCCTTCCCTGCTCTAGAGCGCTACCAGAACCAATACGCCATGTTCAACGACGACGTCCAGGGAACTGGTGCCGTCATCGTCGGTGGCTTCATCAATGCCATCAGGGCGTCTGGTGTCCCAGCCAAGGACCACAGGGCTATCTTCCTCGGTGCTGGTAGTGCCGGTGTTGGTGTCGCTAAGCAGATTGTTGAGTACTTCATCAAGGAGGGGTTGACCGAAGAGGAAGCCCGCCACAAGTTCTGGTTCGTCGACTCCAACGGTCTTGTCACATTGGACCGTGGTGACAAGCTGGCCGACCACAAGGTGTACTTTGCCCGTGACGACAACCAGGGACGCCAGTACCAGTCGCTCGCCCGTCTCATTGACTACGTACAGCCTACCATTTTGATGGGCTTGTCAACCATTGGCGGCGCCTTCAACACCGACATTCTCACCCGCATGGCTAAGCTGAACAACCGACCCATCATCTTCCCCCTCTCCAACCCTTCAAGTAAATCTGAGTGCACATTCGAGGAAGCTGTCATCGCTACTGAGGGTCGCTGCCTGTTTGCTTCCGGTTCTCCCTTCCCGTCAATGGAGTGGGAAGGCAAGTTGCTCACCCCCGGCCAGGGAAACAACATGTATGTGTTCCCTGGTATCGGACTCGGTGCCATCGTCTGCAAAGCCGTATCCATCACACAAGACATGATCTACGCCTCAGCCGAGTCACTATCAACCTCTCTGAACAAGCAAGAGGTTGCCGATGGCTGGTTGTACCCCGATATCCGCCGCATCCGTGAGGTTTCCGTCGTTGTGACTCGTGGTGTTATCCGTGCGGCCCAGAAGAACGGTGTTGACCGTGCCGTTGAGCTGCGAGGCCTCACAGATGCTCAGCTTGATGCCCACATCAAGAAGAGCATGTACGACCCCTACACTGAGGGCCAGTACTTTGACAAGAAACTCCTTCACCTGAACGGAAAGCCCAACGGTCATTCCTCCAATATCAGCGAACACTCTCAATTGTAGTTATTCTTTTCTTTCACACGTCCTCGGCACTTGGTTAGCCATGTCGACGATATTCATTTCCTCTTTTCAGTCATCACATCATTTAGATTGAGCATTGGACCAAAAGATTTTCTTTCTGTGGGAGGGTGGGAAGGTTACGATACCCTACTACGCTACCGCTCCTCATACGACACTTGTAGTACTTATGGAAAACTTTCGACTTCGTGCAACCGAGTTTAGATGAACGGTTTGACAATTCATTTTGTTCTCAACGACCCTTTTCCCCTGCTGTGAATGTATCGTCTTGCTTCAACAACATAAGTTTTCTGCCACCTAACATTACGACTGCTGGTTATCCGAGAAAACTTACATTGTCCCTTTCGTACTGACAGATGTCCAACTCATGTCGATCCCCATCGGCTATGCGTCTACACCGCCGCGCCACCAATACCACCGCCACATTTATCACTACTACCCAAAAACAAACTCCGTACCGGCTCGGCACCCCATCCCTTGTATCCCGAAGAAATATCCCAGCCCAAAATCAACGATAAGCCTGTAAGTCTCGGCATATTCCTTCAATATATCCCGTCGCTTACATTCCTCGCGCCGTAAGTCCTGTGGTTATAAGTAGTTGATGTAAAGTTCGACGTCCCCCGCCCCGGCACATGCCTTTTACCCCACGCCAATGCAATGCGCCCAAGCAGCCGACATTGGCGTGGTGCGGGAAGACCCGCTTAGCTCCTTTATCCCGGGCCCACTCCCACCGGTCACACCGGTTCGGCGGCACAGGGTTAGCAGGTCAGATCCGGGGGGTTAGGGGGGTAGGGGGGCTCGGTACTTATGCGAAGTGGTCGGGGCGGGAGGTGGAGGTGGAGGCGGGGAGGTTAGGTGGATTATGGGGGGGAGGGGTTATCGGTATGTTTGTCGGGTGGTTCTTTTGCACATCGGCGGTTGTTATCATAACTTGCAACTGTTTGTTTGAAGCGAATGTATGTCATATGTCGTTCGTTGACTTGTAAACTTGGGACTTTTAGACATATGGAGGGGTGGGTAGGTGTTAAAGTGCCGAGATACTGGCCGAGAATGCATCAGTGGAGGTTTCTTGGGAGGGGACGGGAGGTTTGTTTGGGTGGTATGTTGTATGCTGTTTCAACCCTTTTGTCAGATCACTTGGAGTTGTTGGGTGGTGAATTTGCGTAGATTTTCATGGTCTTTGACTTCGTTTTTTGGGAGTGTGACTCGTTTTCAGGCTGGCTCTGTGTCTGTCTGTGTCTGTGTGTGTGTGCTTTGTTGTGAAATGCATACTACTTATTGACCAGCTTCCTAGTTAAACAAACCAGTGCCTTGAGTCAACTATTCAGACTTCATGTCCAGAATCTGCACGGGAGAAGAAAGTTTCGCTAGTGTTGTCAGTGAGGTCGAAGCTGCGCATTAGGTCAAACGACATACACCTGACAAAGCAGAAGTGTCAAATGACAGAGACGCTCTGTACTAGGATGTGTGTATATCTCGTATACAGACTGTCGTGCTGAGTCACCGCTCTGTTGTGCCAAGCAAGACTCATCAGAGACCATTGATCGATATAGCAAAAAGAAAAGAGTCAGCACCAAGGTTCGAACTGGGGGCAAAAAAACAGAAGAAACTCCTACTAAGAGACTTTTTGAACGAGTGAATCAAATCCCTAGACTATAGGGGAGCATGCACGGGGCCCTCATTCTCCTTCCGGTAGAGTCACACTTACTTTGAAGATTTCACGAGTGGATCAAATCCCTAGACTATAGGGGAGCATGCACGGGGCTACTATGATCATTTCGGTGCTTCTCAGCTTCTTCTGATGGGAAATTCTTCAATTAAACAATATATATACAGCAATCAAATAAGCTGGGATAGTGGGGCTAGTAGGAACACCATCACTGCGTTTGTTTGCGTGTAATCACCTCACTGCGGGTCTGTACAGCGAGCTTGAAGCGAGCCCCACATATCTAGGCTACACTCTTCTCTTACCCGCCAATGAAGCGACCTCGCCGCTGCGCTGACGTGACTTTCCATACAGCGAAAAACAGTTACTGAAAACAACGACGGACGCTTTGACGAGCAAACTATGGCGAAGAACGACAATGCTGGCAAGTGGACGGAGCACGAAGTTGTATGTTCATCTTGCACATTTCCACTGCGACAATGCTAACATCAAGCAGCTCGTGTACCTCCTGAGCGCCATGGAGTCTGGCAACTGGATGCCCGACTACAAGGTATGTTGCTTACATCTCTTTTGAGAAGCTGGATACAGCCTTGGAAAGTTACCAACCAAGCTAACAAATGCAATACAGACGGCACCAGTCCCCGAAGGCCGCAGCGCCGATGGCATCCGCCAAAAGATGAAAAAGCTCAAAGCTGATCTCAGAGCCGAAATCGACGCGCTCAAGAACGGTGAGGCGCCTGCCGCTACTACTACCATGTCACCCACCAAGAAGCAGCCGATGACTCCTCGTAGGAGAAAGTCCATGATTGTCGACGACGACGACGGCAACATCAGCAAGTCAGCTTCTAAGAAGCCAACAACTCCTCGTAAGCGCAAGGCCAAGATCGACGACGACGACGACGACGCCGCTCTCGGTGAGGAAACTCCGAAGAAGCCTCGTGGCAGGTCTGGGACGGTTGTAAAGCTAGAGCCTGAAGAGGCTTTCGAGTTTGAAGAAGCTTCCGAGTCTGAGGATATTTCACCATGGACATGTTAGACCACGACTTAGATTACTAAGTTGGTGGTTCGTACTCGACATACATGGGTTTTATGAGAACCTGATACTACTGTGAGAATCTGGCATAAAGTAACGGGATGAAAGATTGCAGATACTTTAATTGATTCGGTGTGTTGGTCAGCTTGCATCTTCGCAATGCCTGGTATGAAGGCTTTGTCGGTTCGAAAAGAGAAGGGGTAGGACGATGCACTGCGCAAAGCTTACTAAGTAATACCACGAGCACGTAAATACATACATAAGTAATCTGGCTCTTGCTCTTGCTCTTGCTCTTGCTCTAAACGTCAGTTTAACTCACGTTTGCTGAGCTGCAGCTTCACTTTTAAACCCCCCCTCTCTCTCGCTCTTGCTCCGCAAGAACCAGAGTCTCGGTAGTAATCTTGGAACGGCAGGATCTATACATAATAGCCTGACAAACAAAACCTTCTAAACCCACTTGCAGCATTCTTTTTTTCTATCACACTTTATTCCATCGCCAACACGTCCACACTTTATTCTATCGCCAACACGTCCACACTTTATTCTATCGCCAACACGTCCACCACATCGATAACAGGCCTAAAAAAACATGTCTCTCTCTTGGTCATTAAGTGAGCAGGTATGTATCGCAATTCTCTCCCTCCCTTCTTCTACTCACTAACGACCACTACCAGATTGTCTACATCTTCGCTCTAATTGAGACGTCTAGCATCCAACTCGACTACGAAGTCAGTTACCCACCATTCCTGCCTCATGCCCCCCTTCTGGAGACTATGAAGCTTTTGGAACTTGATCGGGATGGAAAGAAGTTTGGAGGCCAGGAGGAGACAATCGGTCTTTTTCAATATCCGAAGTTTATTTGGCTAGCGAGAGGGACTGTGGCTAACAAGCCACCACAGAACACTCCCCGCCCTCTCGGCCTCACCATCAGAGAATGCCAAGACGGGATTGAAAGGCTGAAGGCATCAATTCAGGAACATCTTAACAATCTCAAAGCTTTTGGATATGTTGGATATGACGAGGGGATAAATTACCCCCGCCAACCTCAGACCCTCCAAGAGCTGTCCATCCAAGCGCAGTCAGTCCAAGCGCAGTCCGTTCAAGAGCAGTCCGTTCAAGAGCAGTCCGTTCAAGAGCAGTCCGTTCAAGAGCAGTCCATCAAAGCCCAGTCAGTTAAAGCGCAGTCCGTCCAAGCGCAGTCCGTTCAAGAGCAGTCCGTTCAAGAGCAGTCCGCCCAAGTTCACTCCCATCAACCGCAGTCTCACCAATTGCAGTCCCACCAAGCGCCGTCCCACCAAGCGCCGTCGCAGGGAGAGTCCCGAGGTATCAAAGGAGAATGAAGGTTATAATGAAGGTTATGGTGATGGTTATGGTAAAGGTTATACTGAAGGTTATCATAAACGTTATAATGAAGGTTATGATGAAGGTTATGATAGAGGTTATCTTAGGGGTTGGGATGAAGGGAACGAAGTTGATGATGAAGGTGATGATGAAGAGAATGGTCTTATCAACTCTGAGCCCAAGAGCCCGGGCGATGAAATGGTGTTTTGCTGATCGGCATAGCTTAGAGAGTGACGATGGAAGGTCTGAGGTTTAGTCATCTACTTGCCCAGCAGGCTCAGCAAGCCTTTTTTCTTCTCAAGTATAGGAAATAGGAGCATACTCTCAATCTTCCACTTGTACGCAATTCATCGTGTGATTTTCTGCATGCAAATCAGCCCACTTTACTTAACTCTCACTTACCCGATGCAGTCTGCACGCACGCACCCAATTCTCATCTCACCCGGTTTCCTCTACGCTACCTTTATAAGATTCTCTCTCGCCTACGTCTTTACATCTTCACTATCCTCTTTCTCCCTAAGCGACAAACCTTTTCCCCACTCGCACCCTACACCACAACCCCACAAAGAACACTTACCAGCACCCACCCAACCCACCTACCTACCTACCCACAACAACAAAAAACCCACACCAAAGACAGCCCAACATGTCCGACACCACCCCCAACAGCAAAGGCTGGTCCGACCGCCAACGCGTAAATACCCAACCCCAACCCCAACCTCTCTCTCTCTCTCTCTCT